>CM046793.1:12818246-12990746 GCA_025617405.1 Perca schrenkii
TTCCCTGTATCCTTATTTATCTCTTTCCTTGCTTGACTTTCTTCTGTTCTTTGACTTCCCTCCTGTACACCTATTTATTTCCGCCTTAAGACTTCTCTTCTTCCTTCCTTACATACATCCATCCCTTCTTCCCTAAATATTCCATTTCTTGCATTATTACTCTAAAACCTACATCCTGAATTCTTTGATTTTCTTCTTCCCCTTCTAAGTTCCTTACTTATTTGTCTTCCTATCTTTTCTGTTGCTTCCTTTCTTCCTTCTTTTCACCTCTAAACCTGTGTCTGGATCGATAAAGGGGAGACGACAGAGCAGTCGGCCTTTACACCCGTTTCATTGTGGCATGAACGGAATCACTTTGGAGGAAAGAAAGAAAGCATAATTGAAAAGGATGTCTGTTTTGTGATTCTCTCGAAACCATCATTTCCTCTCATCCTTTGCCTTTTTGCACTTGCTTGGTCTTTATCTTTATTTTTCTATCTCTCTTTCCCTTCGTCTGTTGCCTTTTCTCAACCTTCCACTCTCTCATGCTTTCTTCTCCTCATCTATCTCCATTTCTTGCTTTTTTTATGTCCAGCTCAGAGTATTGGCCTTTTTTATTTCACCCTTTATCTTTCCTTTATGCTCTTTCTTTGCCCTACTCTTATGGAGTTTACCATGAAAAAAGCTTGTTTTGTCTCTCTTAACATTTATAAAAAAACGAGCCTTCATTCATTTAACAGCTATTGGAGGCCAATTCATCCTTTTGGTTGATTTGTTTACTTTCCCAATTCTAGTGGGGGTGCTATGACATGGGTTTGTTAGCATGTAGCATGTAGCATGTAGCATTCTGTCTGACAAAGCAAGTTGGTTTGTTTCTGTTTGTCTATCGGTTTGCCAGATTTGTGACCCAATCGTCGTTATCACCCATGGGTTAGTACATCTCTCAGCAGTTAAACTGAGCTTCAGTATGGTCACCTTAGAATAAGCCATGGAGGTATACAACATGAACTCCTGTGTTGTTACAATTTGTACCAGGTGTTTCTTTTTAATCTATGTTCCAAATAGGCAAAATTACTAATCTGTAAATTGCTACCAACATGTAAATGTCAAATACAGGCCACTGTAGCTCAAAGGGATGGCAGAGAAGAGAGGAGGTAATGGTCTTCCATTTCCCTCTTGTCACTAAAAGAAAATGAGATACATGCTGTATAAATGAGTTAATGCTGGCACTCGTCCCCGTGGTTGTGCATGTCTCTGTGTTTGTTTATGTACCTTTTAGCTGTTTTTAGTCATTTCTACACTCCCTTATTACAGGTATTTATTATTTAAGTAAACAAATTAGGTATGGAGGAGGCAGAGAGGTATAGAAAGAGAGAGAAAAAACAGACAACTTACAGCTAACACAGAAGGACAGAAAGACAAAAGAGTTTGTAAAAGAACAGAAAACAGAAAATTGGAAATGAAATATAGGCCTATAAACACTAGGGATAGGAAACAAAATCAGAAATCGTATGTATCGTGTTTTTTTTGGGGGGAATAATTTTTTTAATGAATTATTTTACTTAGTTTATACGGCGTTGGCGACTACATCATATCTGTTTCTAGCAAAACAGAGCAAAAGCAGAAAATGCATATTATGTACTTCTTTACAAATGAAATAAATGTCAGACTGACTGACTGACATGTGATGTGCATTCTTTACATCAGTTGCAGTTGCAGTTCATGCAGTTTTTAGAAATTTCTCATGCTATACTGATCTAGAAGTGTATTATTCAACTTTTGTTTTTGTTAAAGAAAAGAAAATCGCAATACTCAATACTATCGAATCGCAATGCTTCTAGAATCACAATAAATGAAAACCGCAATACAAATTAAATCAGCACCCATGTATCGTGAAAGAATCAAATCAGGACAAAAGCATAATGTCCCAGCCCTAATAAACACTGACAATTTTAAAAGCAAGAGAATGGAGAAAAGACAGGGAATTCCTCAGAGGAAAGATGAGAGGTTCAGGTGTAACTGCACTCACACAGCGAATTGAAAGATTCCAACAGTGAAATGAAAAGCATTTTCTATTAGTGCTGAATGGTATCGATTGTCTGGGAGGAGATGATTCTGATGTGTGTGCGTGTCTGTGTGTGTGTGGGAGTACAGTTCTTGTTCTTAAATATGTATGTGTAGTGGAAGACTATAGGCGACAGGCCATTCGGTGCAAGTGGAGCAAAGACCCACCTGATGATTAGGTGGTACTGAGCAGAGAATGTGAGTGTAGCGGGGAGCGCGAGCCTTAAGGGTTTTGGATGGAGCACAGAGTGGATTTTTTAAATGTTTGAGTCTAGCCTTATCTCAAGCTCCATCCCACTCCAATGTCGCTCTGGTATTGCTCACACCATGAGTTTGAAGCATGTCTCTGTGTTACTGCAGCAAAGTACATGCAGATGAACGGCGCCCTCCCTCCAGTGCCTGTCACCCGGCTGACTTTTTGCTGGAGTTTCGGGCTTAAAATTGGGATGGGCACTGTTCATCTGATACAACTCAGCTTTTTTGCTTTTTTTGGCGTGATTTGAGTAGAGGGTGTGCAACTTTGATTGGGGGGAGCGGAGGGAAAGAATAGCTCCATAAAGGAGGAGCAGAAATTGTCATCGCTCCACTCTGATCACATGCTCTGGTCCTTAACATAAAACATAAATACATAAAAGCAGCAGGACAACACGGTAAAATTAGGCAACATAGCTACCCAAAATGACAAATCGCGAGTGGGGAGTATTACAGCAACTTTAGAACAGGTATGTGTCCAGTCGCATTATCACCTGTGTTAAACTGTGGAAAATGTGAAATAGCGTATTATGTCAAATGTCATTTTCTGGTTTTGCATCTGTTCAAAGTATTTTTTCCTCCTCAAACGGCACTGTGTACGACAATAAGTTGTCAAACATGTTTTGCTTGCATTCATGTATATGTATTTGTGTGTGAGAGACTTTGCGTGTACATTGTACAGCATGTATGTGTAACACTCATCTTACCTCCACCAGATGTGGCGTGGGGTTGAAGCCACACAGGTTACACACTTGGCTGTGACACTGCGTACAGCTGTTGTAGTTGGGCGGGTCGGAGCTGCCAATGTTCAGTTCCGTTTTACAAAGAGGACAGTTCACTTTAGGCTTCACAGGCTCTGGAGCAGGCACAGGGGCTGCCATGGGCTCCTGCTTCTGCGGCACTTTCTGCAGATGAGCAGGTGTTTGCTGATGTTGTTGTCCTTGCTGCCCTTTTTGATGATGAATAGGCGACTGCTGTTGCGCCATTCCTTGTTGATGGGGCTTGGTCGGCTGCTTCTGGGTTGTTGCATGTGGTCCACCCATTTGTGGACCGCCCATTTGAGTACCGCCCATTTGTGGACCGCCCATTTGGGTACCGCCCATTTGGGTACCGGCCCATTTGGGGACCGCCCATTTGGGTACCGCCCATCTGGGGACCTCCCATTTGGCTAGGTGTATGAGGACCCCCCATTTGGCTCTGCATATAAGGACCACCCATTTGGCTCTGCATATGAGGACCTCCGATTTGGCTCGGCACATGAGGACCCCCCATTTGGCTCGGCGCATTAGGACCCCCCATTTGGCTCGACGCATACGGGCCACCCATTTGAGTTGGAGCATGAGGACCCCCCGTTTGGCTCGGCGCATGAGGGCCACCCATTTGAGTTGGAGCATGAGGGCCCCCCGTAGTGAATGGTTTGGTGCCAGGGGCCCCTTGTTGTTGCTGCTTGATGTCAGTAGTTGCATTACTAAACACCACTTTGCCTCGTGCAGGGCTTGGCTGGGTAGAGGTGGTGGCTAGAGGGTCAACATTGATCAGGGTACTTGCCTGATTGAGCAGCGATGCTCCAAAACCAAACAGTTTGGTCAGGCCGTCCTGGGCAGGAGGAGGAGCCTGACTCTGAGGTCTGTGGGCTGGGGAGGAGCCGGCGCTTCTGGTCTGGTCATGGTGCCGTGCCATTGACTGGTGCATCGGGGAACCGCGACCCAAATCGGGCTGGGACGGAGCCTTGGTCAAGCCAGGGAGAGGCACAGCGCCAGGGTGGGGAATCCGTGGACCCCCTGGCTGGTTGGGGCCACCTGTGGGACCTCCAACAGCTCCTGGAGCCCCGGGACCTCTCTGGGAGTACTGGTCAGACCTCATGCCTTGCTGAAAGGACCCTGGTTGAGTCTGGGGTCCGCCAGGGCCTGGGTGTCTCTGCAAGCCTGGTGAGGTATGAGGTTGAGTTTGGGGCCCTGTCTTGGATGCAGGGTATGACTGGGGCTGAGACTGGGGATACTGCTGGGACTGGGAGTATGGCTGGGACTGGGGGAATGGCTGGGACTGGGGGAATGGCTGGGTTTGGGAGTGTGGCTGGGTCTGGGAATAGGGTTGAGTCTGGCCGTAGGGCTGAGACTTAGGCTGAGACTGAGGTGGCTGCTGCTGCTGCTGCTGCTGTCGCTGAGTGGACTGACTCTGTGCCAAAGGTTTGGGCTGTGCTGCTGCTGCCGGCTGTATTGGCTGAGGTGCGGGCTGCTGAGGCTGGACGATTGGTTTGGCTTGGTGAGACGGAGAGTGAATCTGCTGTTGGCTCATAGAGCGAGGCGTGGTCATATCAATGCCAAGAGCTCTCTGCATCTGACAATTCAGACACAGCCACTCCTGGACCTGCAGACAGAGAAGAGACAGGTTTCATGTTATTTAACCTTTCCCTCAGAAAAAGTCATTTTAGCTCGTCTATTTGACAATATCACACATGTTCTGTACATATCAGCTTGTTTCAACTCTTCATTGAAGCTACATATCTATACTGAGTGAAATATTTTCAATCCATCAAAATGGAAATATTCTATAAATATAAAAAATTCTAGATGTATTGTGGCTCATCTTATACATATTTGGTATCCTTCGGATCTCCACTGGAATTTAAAATTAGGTTCTGCTTGGCAGCACAACATGTGTTTTAACTGACGGGGTCTGTGAGGTCATTTAACACAGGTCGATGATGCCGTATGCTTTAGTGATGTAAGAAAAGTCTTAGGGCTGAAACCAGGTAAAAGAAAGCAAATAAAATGAAAGAAAAGGAGGAAAAGGAAGATAATAAATGAAAACAGAGGACAGTGTAGATATAAAACATCACTATGAGTAATTGATTTTCCCTTTCAAAGCTGATTGCTATTGATTACTTTAAAATATCATCGCTGACTCAGACAGGGTGCAACAGTGTCTCATCTATTAATTCAGCCAACTTCAAAGCTGTAGATGATAGAGAGAGTGCATTTGGATGGCTACACATAGAATATGGTCCATCTTTCTTCCCGTGGGAAACAGAAGTGCAGAGAGAATAGTTGTAATCAACCAGAAATAGAGGGAGAGAGAGGTAAATCAACCACAAATTGACTGCAGCGCTGGGTGATTGCTGAGCCGAAACCGCAACCGGAGTGAAAAATCTCTCACAGACACACACATAAATTCACATGGGTACACAGGTATGCACATCAAGTGGCACGAGCGAGACACAAACAAATATAATAAGAGACGCACACAGTCAAATGAAATTGATGCGAAACACCCCTCAGCATCTAAAAATAGAAATAAAAACATCACCCCACCTCCTCCTCTTCTCCATGTCTTCCTCCTTCATTCTCTTCTTCCTCCAGATGAGAGCTGATACTCCCTTGTGTCCAGACCTTGCTTGGTTCTCTAATTTCTTCCGACTGCAAAAAACACACAGCTCCTCTCTGAACTGTGTCAACCTACTGCTCTCATCCTGTCTGTCCTACTGTAGCTTTGCATCCAACACAGCCACCCAGCTGCCATAAATAGTGCAATTATAGCTCCTCTGCAACCAGAGCAATGCTAGTAAATCTGTGCACGTTTCAAGCGTTTCTCCCATCCTCTTTCCTTCCCACAATGCAATGCGCAAATGAACTGTATCACCCCGCCCACTATTCACTGAACCCCCACCCCCCCTGAGGTTTTTTTTGCTAAAGGACAACTTGGCTCCTTGAATTTGAAAGGGAAAATATGGGGAGAAAAAATCTGTCACGTACCCTAACTAAGCACTTCCTCCCACTGTGCTGTCCCAGCATGCTTTTCTGTCTGGCATTTTCTAGCTTGACAGCATTACTGATCCCATGTTCTGTTAACTCAGCGACTACAGCCACTGCTACAGCCTGACATCCTCCTTTCCTCCTTAACATATTCTCTTTGTAGCCGTCTTTCCTCTCCTCCCTGCTTCTCTTCTGCCTGTTTTTTTCTTTTCTGTTTTTTTCTTTTCTTCACATGCCCCCTGCACTTTCCCATTTTTCTTGTTTTCCATCTTCACCCCCATTTTTCTGTTCTCTTTCTGATCAGCTTGAAAATGTAGGTCTCGCTCCTTGAATAGCTGAAGCGGAAGGAGATTTGAAAGTATAATTTTGCTGTGCAGGCTCCTCCCACGTTGTGCAGCCATAATTACATCTGATGAAGATGGCGAGAGGGAGATGAAGAGAGGTAGATAGGGAGAAAAAGAAAGAAGGGGGGCTGACTTTAATGAGTCCCTGTCTATCCTTCTGCTTTATAAGCAACATCACAAGAGACACTTGAATGAATGAGGGATAAAGCGAGGGATGGAGCGGTGGGAAAGAGCAGGGACGAGATGGAGAGGGAGAGGAGTCAGCAGTTTTTTAATCCAGGCAGCTCTTCAGCTCTCATCATGTCAAGCTTAATCAACAGCACAGCAGCACAGAATATTCACTTCTGCTTCACTGTGGTTAAAACCCGTGAATCATTTAAGCACCTGCGTCCTGTTGATGTTCATATGTGTTTTTCACAGCACTGAAATATAATATTGACTGTTCAAAAGCAACTTGCCTTTCCAGTGTACCACTTACTCTGTGATAATCTGTAATAATAATATAATTCTTTGATAAAAAGTAGTTCCAAAAGACATGGAAATATAAAACTAGACAAACAAAACCAAAACTATCTGGATACCACTAATTTGGTAATGTGTGTGAACTGGCCATTTAATGCAGCTGCAAGTACACAAGTGGCCTAAGCTGATTTTTGAATTAATAGTAATAGTGGGGAGGCATAGGTCAATAAATTGTAACAATTGTTCATTTTGTGATAAAAGCACCACAATTGGCAGATGTGTTGATACATTGGGAACAAAACTGGATATTGGGACTTGAGCAAACTCACACCCTGGTTGCCGTGGCAGCCCTTTTTCAAAATGTCCGCCAGTGGTTTGTCAAAATGTCCTATCCAATTGGACCCACTTGCAATAACGGTCAAAATTTAGATCCTAGTAAGCCTGAGAACCAAATGAATACATGCATATACTTCCATAATCAACACTGAGCTCATCATAAGCAAGTATGAGATAAAAAAATATAGATTCTGGTTATGACATCCCTTCCAGGGGTGTGGCACACCGTATGCAGTGAACCGAGAAGGTAAGTAGAATGACATAGTGTTCTGAGATGAATAATGTTAAGGTTAAAAAATCTGATGGATAGTTTGTAATTGTTATATATTAATATACATCGAGGAAGCACGCCTTAATGACAGCACTGCATCAGTCTTCAAGCTGGCTGATCTGGCTCATCTGTACAGGTCAAGGATAGAGCAGCTTGGTTTAAGGCTTGATGCTAGAGCTAGCTAGCTACAAGATTGAAGAAAAGACTCTTGGCTCAGATCCCTGACCTGCAAGCTTAGACCCAGGGGAGGGATGCCCTTCTTGCATTCTCTGATATTGGTGCAGCACTGACCAAGGAATTTGAATGGGACAGCGACAGTGATGCCGTACATCTCGCCCATGCTGCGAAAAGTGTGCAGCATCATACGTTTGAAGAGCAGAAACCATTCACTGGGTTCCAAAAAGGCTGCAAACAAGATTCTGTGTCAAACCAAACTACTGTTGGCTCTGGTAAACATGGTCCTTAAAGGGCCAAGCATCAGAGACCAGAGTGAATATCAGGCGGGTTGAAGGACCCACAACCACGGCCAATAACAGACACCTCAGGAAACACCTGTACCATTGTATACACAGTAGGCCTGATGCCCAAAACAGGAAGAGTGAACTTGTGGACCGGCTTTCACATATGGGTGTCAGTATCACGTACGACTGTGTGCTTTCGTCTGTCAACTCAGCTAGGGAGAAACTAGCAGTCATCCAGGGAACAGGTGGTTTGCCCTCCTAAAATGCGTGGTGATCTCCTAACAACTGCTGTGTTTGATAATAGCAGCCTGTTCTCTTGAACCATTCGTTCAAAAAGCTACGAAAAATGTTAACCACTGTATTTCGTAAGCATTCTACGTTTTTTTTTCCTTTCTACGATCTTTTTCCTGAACTTTTGCCTGAACTTAACTTTCGTCGCTGCATAATGCTCACATTTTGTGGCCTAAACCTTGCAAGAAATAAGCTCTTTCCACGGAAACACTCGGCGCAGCTAATCCCACCTACTCAAACTGCTCTGGTGGAGTGGTGTCAAGAGAGCACTTGACCAGGGTGGTCACATCTGGGTGAAGACACTGCTACCAGACCATGTGCTGCCATCATCAACTGACTGGGGATGGGTGAAGACAGAAGGAATGTATGAGACCCACTGGATGACATTGCCACAAGCTTATCTCTTGTGGCTGCAAGAATGGCTGTAGAAAGCGCTGCAGGTGCAAGAAGGCTGCACTACAGTGCACAGGCCTCTGGTTCTCTGAGGGAGACTGTGCCAATTGACTCTAAGGGCCATATTTTAACGATCTGAAACGCAAGTATGAAACACAAAACGCAAGTAGCTTTGTGGGTGGATCTTGGGCACTGTTGCTATTATACCGGCGGGATAAATGAGTCTTGCGCCCGACAAAAATCTAAAATGGGTTGGTCTGAAGTAGCTAGGTGTGGTTTGGGCGTAACGTGAAAATAACCAATGAGAGCGGCATCTCACATTCCCTTTAAGAGCAGGCGCGCTTGTCCCATGGCGGATTGCTATTATGACGGCGGATTTGCCTGGCGCACGCCAGCGGGAGCTGTCCGGGATGCGGCAAAGTAATATATGCCCGTCTTGTCCGGGTGGCGTTGTTGCTGCGGCCTCTCAGGCGCATCTCCTCAAGTCTGGAGAGGATTGCTGCAACCGTGGAGCGTGGGCCTCCAAACGCACCACCTACTCCTGTTGTGCCCCCTTCCTCCTCCCCCCTCCATCTCCGTCCACCCGCTCCATCGGGAGCACATCGCGCATTGCCACTCCCGGACCCTCAAGTGTCCAATCCCACCGTAGTTCAACATCACGTCTCCTTAAGTCCTCTAATATTTCCTCATTTATATCATCAACACATCCATGATTCATGGAAATTTTGTGTAAAACACAACAAGCCACAAAGAATGCTGCGACTTTTTGAGGACTGTACTGTAAAGTGCCTTCTGATCTATCCAAACACCTGAAGCGCATTTTCAGCAATATTTTTCTTTGTATTTATGTATGGTTTGCAAAAATGGGAACTGCTGCGTCCGTGTAGATGAGAGAAGCAAAGTGTATGCGCGTTGTGCGCACGCTACATTATGGCCAAGCATGCGCCACTAAAATAGCATCTGAATAACGTGCTATTGACTTTAGACTAGCGCCATTTTTTTCTGAAACTGCAAAACAGCACCAGGGAACATTTGCGCCTGAACACGCCTCCTCTTTTCGCTGAACCACCCCCGGGAGCGCAAATTCGTTCCCTAATTTACCGACATGCGTCTGTGGAGGGAAAAGTCCGCTGTGTGTCGGGTGCAAAAAAGGAATGATACATGCGTCGGTGTACAAAGTCAATTGCGCTGAGTGCAAGATAGGGCCCTAAATGTCTCTTTTTGTAGCGTAGTTAATGGCTACAGTACATTCACGTAAAATGGTTACATGGCTTATGTTATTTATGTTAACTGTACTCGCTACTGCTACGGTTAAATCCAGTTATAACTATACATTGTTGCATTTTCTTTCATGTATTAATCACTTTCATTGTAATAACACATATTTGTCACTTAAACCTGTTTGGAAATAATATTTGTGGGGCTGAAAACATGGAAACAGCAGCTTAGGGGTGGCCTCTTGGGGGTGGAAAACTTGTTTCTAAAGCCCAAAAATGTAGTCAATATTAAGCTTGGTGGTGGAATATTAAAACAGGTTGCGTCTTTGCTATCACTAGCTAACTCACGTCTTTAACATGACCGGTTTGTGTCAACACATTTTTTTCACAGCAGACATTCTGACTTGTCATAGTAGGACAAGCCCAGGTGTAACTAATAACAATAACTCAGTTATAAGTGTCCCAGTAAGCCATTGAGAGTGTGACCCTGAATCTGAAGCAGCTTGATTTTAGAATAAAGTATAATTTTTTTAGAATTAAACATTTTCAGTTCTCCTTTTATGGTTTGGTCCTAAAGTACATCTATTTCTTGTATACTGACTTCTAAAACATAAAATAAAGATTAGTATGGAGTCATTTTGTAGTATAGATTTTGGACACAGTAGTTCTGTTTGCAGGTGGAGGTCAATAAAGATCACATAATAAAACACTAGCCTGCAGCGAGACACAAAATGCAGACAAACATTCAACCTTGTTTATGAGCAATAACGATCATCTGACCCTGAGAAACTGCCTCAGGCCTCAATCACAGCTCTGACGGAGACTGATAAGGTAGTCAAAGGACAGCTTTGACAGGTGTCTTAGGTACCTCGAAGCATTACAGTACAGGTGTCACCTCATGTTATAGCCCATTTACTACTTTCTGTGTATGGTTCACAAACCAGTCAGTTTGCATATGGTCTGTCGGCAAACTCGGGCAATTATTAGTTATTACATGAATAAGTGGCTTCAAATGTCTTTTCTGAAAGGAGGAAAATGAGCCCTGACAATCTCTAATGATGCTGACTCGGCACTCTAACCTAGGTAGAAAAAAGGCCGGTAATGTTCGACAAAGCTCATTTCTACAGAAGAAATTTGCACCTATTTCTGCCTGTCTTTGTATAGGCCTAATTTATTTAACGTTTCATAATGATCCATGCATAAATCACAGAACTATGGTTAATGGCTTAAAATAAAGAAAAAACTTTACAACTGTAATTGCTGATTTTAATGTTTTTTCATTAAAATAAATGTGAGTAAATAAACACACACACACACGGGAGACAATTCTCTGGAATTGACTTGTGTTATATATTACTTGACTAGCATTTTATCATTTAACAGATCCTCTAAAGTCTGAGTTGCCAAAATCTTCAAAATGTAATTTTTCTTGTTTGCGAACTGAATGTTCCCATGTTTATCATATTCAAGGTTTATATGTAGAAGCACTCAGGCTTAAGGAGGCACTTAGTATACAGTGTTTTTTAGCATCAGTTTGTGTGCCGACTTATCCTAAATTTTTCAAATGGCTTAAATGTGCTTCTCAACATTTTAAGAGATAATCCATTTTTTCAACAGACAGCCTCTGGGAGCTGAAAAATTTACCCCACAAGACAAATTCAAATCCTTTTGGTATTTCAAAAGCAGCAATATGCTGTATTTATATCAAAGAATCCTATTACCTACTGACAACATTACCCATATTTCCATTATAAATATGATGCATATGAGTATTTTCTGATCTGCCAGTTTAAAGTCCAATTGAATTGAATTTGCATGTTTTATTTCTGCTACAGTATGCATGTCTGCTCTGTACATCTCATGTCCTGTGTTCTCCTAAAAAATCAGAAACCAAACGGGAGACATTTGTAGTTTTTGGTTTCATGATGGGGCCATCTAGTTTTGCATTAATCGATCAGAATACTGTTAGTTCTCCATCTAGACTTGTTTCCATACATCAATACATTTGCTTAATTTTAAACCATATCTGCATAAAGCAGTAATGTCACTGTGTCACCATAGTCACACTGACGAACAGCCATATTTCTTATATTTCCCCAACAAACATTTGTTTCCCACTTGCTTCGAATGTTATTAGCCGATTATCAGTTGTTTATCACTACCATAAGTATGAGGCGGTAGGGCCCTACTCTACCTCCTAGTTAGCTCAGTTGTTATCATCTGTTAGTAAGCTGGATGACCCATCTGCGTCAATATTAGACACTCAGCAACTGCGCGACCGCGTCACTTTAAAATGATGTACGAAGAGCGACAATGGTAGGCAGTAGTATAAAGACATACATTATAAGTATTTTAACCTAACCAAGTAACTTTAGTTTTGTTCAAATTCACCACGGGACTCCCAGAGCATTAAAAACGGACGCCAAGCTAACGCATCCATTACCATGTGAATAGATGATAAGGGCCTTCTGAAATTTCTAGTAGGTGTAGTGTTCTAACCCATATCTATGAGGCTGCTAAACTAATGTTGCATTTTGGTTTGAGACAGGATTGAGCAATGATGAATCAGACACTTTGTAACAACATAACACGTTATAATGTTTGTATGATACAGCAATAAGTTGGTTTAATGAGCTACTTGTAATGTCCCTATACAAAGGGTCAAACAGTAGAGCAGCAAAATGCAAACTACTTGAATTAACTTAAAAAATGTAGCTCCTTAATGTAACATAGTAGGAGGTAGTGTCAGGTTACCGACGAAAATGATGGCAAACACACACACACACACACACTCCACAAGCTGCAGTCTCTCATCCCCAGCTTATACTAAGTAGCTCAGCTCTCTTCAAACCTGCAAGACTCTGATTTCCTCGATCACATGTCTGTCTTTTTTCTTTGTTGCCGTCACTTATTTCTCTGCAGACACCTCTGCATTCACTCGTCCACGAACAAAAAAATTCCCTCCTCCAGACACACACACACACACACACACACACACACACACACACACACACACACACACACACACGTCTGAGCTCCTCTTGTAACAATCATTAACTTGGAGGTCAGGTCTATCTATTCAAGAGGCTGAACTCTGTCAGTATTGAGTCTCTAACACAAACACACACAAACACACACACTAAAAATAACCTTCAATTTGATTCATTTTACCAGGTCTACAAGTGTTGAACAGTTGAACAGATGTTGAAACACAGACAGGGAAATGCATTTTTTTAAAAGAATGAGTGCACTTTTAAAGCTTCGTGATGTTAAAAAAAAATACTGCTATTACTACCAGTGATGCCAGTAGTTACTCTAATCTGAGCACTTTTTTCAGTAACGAATAATCTAACGCGTTACTATTTCCAAACCAGTAATCAGATTAAAGTTACTTATCCAAGTCACTGTGCGTTATTATTTTTGTCATTTTCCTTAATAAAAATATATATTTTTGCTTTCTTCTTGCGTCTCAGGGAGTGAAGTCACGTATGCGACAAGTAACGTGTACCACGCAGCAACACAAACGTAAACAACAATGGAGGGAGGAGAGAGATGCGCGTTTTCTAGCTTGAAATACAGTCACTATTTTGAGTTTGTGTCAGCTAAAGACAGCAATATTAAGGTCCGTTGTGCACTCTGTGCTGGTGGCGACAAAGTGCTATCTAGCTACAAAAACCCTACGTCAAATTTGAAGAAACATTTGGAGTCGCAGCACTGCAGTCAAACTTACAGAGCAAGTCCCACCAGGTGGTGCGAAGCAGAGAGCAGGAGGTCACCCACCACCCAAACAGCAAAAGCTGGATTTCGGTGCAAAATCAGTAAGTGGGGGAGAGTTGAAGAAGTTGATCTGGCAGTATGTTGTAGCGGAAATGCTGCCCTTAAACACGGTTGACTCGCTCTCTTTCGTGCCATAATAAACAAGATCCTACTACTGGCAATGCCGAGCTGCCTCACAGTAAACCGGTTGTCATTTTTATGTTGAGACTGTGGGGGTGTTGTCGGCAGTTGCTGAATGTAACTAAAAAAATCTAACTCCCTCTCCAAAAAAATCAAACTTAAAAGATTCCATGAACTTAATTTAAAATACAAACTTTTTTTTCAACTTTTGTTCGTCTTTTTCAACACTTTTGTCGCTTTTCCTGATGCTTCTGTCACTTCTTTCGTCGTTTTTGTCACTTTCCTTGATTTTTTTAAAGCTTTTCCCAATGTTTTTGTCACTTTTTTCCATTTTTTTTGTCATTATTTCCATTTTTTTTTGTCCAATTTCTTTGTCCAATTATTTTGTCCAATCTTTCTGCGCTTTTTTATGTTTTTTTCTTTTTTTCTTCAAATGCTATAAAATTGAAAAAACAAAACAAATTCAATGAAAGTAGTGAACTGATCATTTATTTTACTTGTGAAGAGCGTTGTAGGAAACCATCCAAGTTATTTATTTTTTGACAATTTGGTATCTGATATAGAAGCTTTTTGAAAATGGGTCAAATTTGACCCGAGGACAACAGGAGGGTTAACAGATCAGCAGAGTGGAGAGCAGAACTCCGCCAACTGCAGTATCTGTCAAAATAGTTGGAGTACGTTACTTAGCCCATATCATGTAGCAGTGGAAGATGCATGGAGCAGAGTTCACTGTGACTCTAATCTAATTTGTCATTAATTACCCTGGAGACACAGAGATAGGAGCGGAGAAGAGTTGGGAGGACCGAGAACTGAGATCCAATCTAAGAGTTAAAACAGCATATAAAGGAGATAATTGATGAGGTCTCCTTCCCTTACATCTCCCTATCTCTGTTGTTTTTTTTCTGCTACTCTCTACTAATTAAGGAAATAGCTAATAGGATGTTAACTGAGCCACCATGTGTTCAAGCAATAATAGTAATAAAAACAATAAAAACAATATTAAAGCGCCCATATTATGCTCATTTTCAGGTTCATAATTGTATTTAGAGGTTGTACCAGATTAGGTTTACATGGTTTAATTTTCAAAAAACACCATATTTTTGGTGCACTGCACATTGCTGCAGCTCCTCTTTTTACCCTATGTGTTCAGGTCTCTGCTTTAGCTACAGAGTGAGACATCTTACTTCTGTATCATCTTTGTTGGCACTCGCACATGCACAGTAGCTAGGTAAGGATCATATATCAGCTAGCTAGCTGTTTCCATAGACAGTAAAAGAAAGGTTTATCCAACTTCGGTCAGAACAAGGCAGGATTAGCTGGGAGACTTCTACTAAACGAGGGCGCACTTCCAACTTTGCGTGGAATACCTGAAAGCCCTGCAGATTTTGAACAGCTCACCCGGAGACTGAAGGCAGGACACATTCAGAAATCCGTATCTCACTCAAAACAGCATGGAGGGTATTTTTTCCAAGTTTGTATGTGTGTGGAAGCACCCGAGACACAAAATAACACCCTAAATCACAGAAAAAGTGTTTTTTTCATAATATGGGCACTTTAAGAAAACAATAAATACGAGAAAAAATAAGACATCATCTTGTTGTGGTCCAATATTGTTGTGCAGGTAGATAATACCTGACAAACAGTATGCATACAGTATGCATACCCTTATCTTTACACTTTTGATTGGTGGCTTTATCTCACTCACACACACTCACTAGTGTCTCCCTGTAAACCCTACTCAAACATCACAAACACACACACACACACACACACACACACACATACATACACACTAACCTTTGAAAAGAAGCCACAGTTCTGTCATTAGGCCAGAGAAAAAAAAGAAAGTCTGATGACAGTTTGAGCTATTTTCTGTGGCTGTTGCACGCAAAGTGTGACATGGATAGAGACCCAGTAATATTCAAAAACACACTCACATACAGTACACACTTACACACACACACACACTCACACACACTGACCATCTGTCAACATAAAATATTCACGTCACAGATCTCCAAACACTACAAGTACTGGGCAGGTGTTAACACAGTTTCACAGAGAAAACTTGAGGTGGGATTCAAAACATCAACAGACAATTTCCCTTTGCATTTCATTCAACACAATAAAAACAAACTACATTCCAATAACATTCTCATTTTGTATTTCATTTTGAAAATGCCTCTATTTCCAGGAAGTTGTTTTGGTGAACATGTATGCAGTGTTCCTTCACTATGCTGCTGCATGCATGCCGTCATACATAATCTGGGAACTGTCCAGTGCAACCAGCCACAGTCGTGTACTGCTGGCAGCTCCACTGGGCCATTTGGATAAGAAATGCCTCATTCAAGGGCACCTCAACAAATTTAATGGATCACCACACATGTAGAAGCCCCATCACTATCAACCATCTTTCAGTGGTTTCTCTTTTAATTTGACCACCTTAGTGTCACAAAGAGGCTTGAGTCTCACCACGTAAGTACTGCAAATTCATAGTTTACGTTCAAGCTGAAGGTGAGACCGATATAGAATACTGTATACACCGAAGCGTATACTTTATTGTGAAATAGGGCTGAAAACAAACACTAGTGTTCCAGCCTTCTGTTTGACTCCATTGCACAGGGGCACAGGGTTTTTCAAAGTAAAGCCCAAACAAAACAAATTTTTTTTTTTATCATATTCATTATACATGAAAATTATATACATTTGTTTTAAATTGTATAGGAATGTCCCTGTAAGCTGCAACAACGGTAGGGCCTACAAGGCATTCTCATTAACAGGTTTGTATGATATCGAACCAAAAAGTAACACGACTTTCACCCGGGAAACCCAAGAGTTTGTGTCCCGTGTGAATCCAAAAGTCAACGTTGAATGACGTAGTCTATGTAAGTAAACTAAAGTTCTTAACTGATGCCACAAACGTATTTTAACCTAAACCACGATCTTTTCCTAAACCTAAGTAATGTTAGTTTTGTTTGAATTCACAAGAGGATTCCCAGAGTGTTAAAAAATGACACCAAGGGGTCCTGACCAAGCTATGTGACGGCCAAATCAAATAGATGATAATGGCCTTAATGGCCTAAACTAGTTGCAGACCCCTATATGGCGGCTGTTGCTCAGGTGGTAGAGCGGTCGTCTACCTAACGGAAAGTCCTTGGGCAAGAAACTGAACCTCAAATTGCTCCAATGCTGCGCCATCGGTGTGTGAATGTGTATGAATGTTTATCTGATGAAAAGGTGGCACCCTGTATGGCAGCCTCGGTCACCAGTGTATGAATGTGTGTGGTCCCTGTAATGTGTTTTAAGTGCTTTGAGTAGTCGTTAAGACTAGAAAAGTGCTCTATGGATGCAGTCCACTCTATCCCATATATGAGGCTGACAGTATTTATACTTTTGACATTAAGCATCAGGTATGGACACTTCATGTTACAAGAAGTGACAAACTGAAATATGAGCTATTTCATGAAGCATGCCTCCTAAGTTCAAGCTGTTGTCTTTGTGACGGTCTCAGCAGAATTGTATCTATCAAAACAAGCTCTAGAAAACAGTGGGGGAGTGAAACAGCACAGTTGGAGTAGCAGAGAATAACAGCTGCTTCCAAAAATGACAGTCGCTGAGATTTTTCATTGCACAATTTCCCTCACTATTGAGAAACAGTGGGAGGTCTATTATAAAAAATAAAAGTGTGTTTCCTTTTCTGTTGTAATTTTTCCTGTGTTATTGTGTATATTTATTCTCTGTTTTGTTTGTTTGTGTACAGCAGATTTGTGCGTCTGATGATAAAAATAATGACATTTGGCACACTGTCAAAGCTGGCTAGCTAAACATTGTGCCGTTGGCAGGGTTCAGGTTAGGCCAAACTAACATTAACGTTAGCTAGCGCTAGCTGATAATAGCGATTTCTAGTCGGCGACATATTTTGGGCTTCATTTGATAAACATAACCTGAAGTAGTACGCAATCGTATGTGTGTTTTGATTACAATGTGTGGAATTACTTTACATTGCCTATTCATGTTTATTTATTTCTATTTATCACCGTTAATCACCGGCGTCTGTACAGCATCAACAGGGGTCGCCATTGTTGTTTATGTGTGTGTGACGTCAAAAACTGTAACTGGGAGTACAACGATCTGATACGAGTTCACGGGTAGTAAGTTGTGAAAACACGGATTACGGGTTGCCTGGAACGCAGCATTAGTCTTTGTGCTTTCTTTGTCTCTTGTCGGTTCATCGTCTTCCCTCCCCTTCAGTCTTCAGTTGTTTTTTTTCTTATGGTTTGCATTTTTTGGATTTTTGGTTAGTCTTCGTTTTGCCTGCCTGCCTCAGGACACCTTCTGTTGTAGTCTTGTATTAATAAATCCTTGATCTGCATTTTTGGGTACGAGCCTCATTTTCCCTGACAAAAAGTTCAACATAGTTAAAGGTGCCTTTATTACATTAAAGTGAGGGTGAATATAGTTGCCATGAGCTGTTATTGGCTCCGAGAGGCTGGAAATGTCACATGTAATGTAAAGTAAATGAAGCCCACCACAGGCATTATAAGATGTTTGTGGTTTGGTGGTCTGGCCTGAGCAGCTCACTTTCTTTCTCTCTTTCTGTCATGGGAACAGACTACACACACATTAACGCATAGACTGTACACACACATACCCACATGCAGTACATTACACAGCCTTCCATGCTCCTGCAGAATGTACTGTACATTCTGTACTGAGGACATCCTGACAGTATGAGTTGCTGCATGAAAATGTTAGAATAAATATTAGATTCATAATGATGAGGAATATATTATATGAGGAAGGCCAATATGGGAAATGTAAAATTAGCGGGTCTGCAGGGGCACATGCTGTATGTTTCACATTTATCTTGACTGTCAGTCATTGAGTGGAGGCTCTTATACAGAGTGACTCCTGTGAGTGAACAGTTTGTCTGGCCACTCATAGTCATGGCAGCAGACTAATGTACTGATCAATATTCCACACAAAGAGAGGACGTTACAGGAAGTATTCCCATGACAAAGCACTGAGATTCTACAGCTAATTATGAAAACACTCACCAACACACACACGCACACGCACACGCACATTTCACATTTCACATTTCTATTCTTTCTACATATTTGTAAGTTCAACATAATGCATCCTCCAGCCAGTGAATCAGGCTCTTGGTTACCAGGGGTCATTCTGCGACAAATATTCTCTCAAAAAATTTGATTCATATTTGACTTCAAGAGATATTGTGCAGATTTGAATCCAGCTCTGTGTCATCTTTTTGTGGGCAGTGTGTCTAGATGAACGGTGTTTGGCTTCCCGCGCATTCCTGGCGCAATGGAGGGACGCCACAATCTGTTCACCTGCACACACTGCCATGACACAGAGATGGAATTAAATCAAGAAAATATCCTATTACAATCAATATTATCGGACATTTGTCAGCTGCAGAAAACTGAACCAAATCTGGTGCCACTTCCTGTAACTCTGTCCGTACTTCTCTGGTGTTCATAACACAAAGGAAACAGCATAATAAGAGCCTCAGTGGTTTTCATCTTGAGTTCATTTTGTTATGCTCATGTTTGCCAAACTGGAGGAAATGGTGGCTATCACATGTCAACACCCATGTTCTTATAGCTCTGAAACCTCGTGTCCTGAGGTTTTCTTACACCTATAATAATTCACATCACCTCTATTTTTTAAAATATCTAATACTACATGTTAGGTATCTATGTGCACTTACTGGACCTCCTGAGCAAAATGAGAGAAAAAAAATGAAGGAGTAAAAATTCCAGAGTTCGAGCATGCTCTACATAGTGCATTTCTTTCATTTCATATAACCAACTAATACTTCTGGAAAACAGGCCACTGTAATAGAGAGACAAGTCTGAACCTTGAAATGTAACATCCAAAGACGCAGAGAAAGACCTTCATTCAAGACCAAATAGCACCTCTGCTGACAGTTCGTCTCTCCTTTGTCCTGATGAATGAACTACACACACACACACACACACACACACACACACACCCCACAAAGGTCTATCTCAGCATGATTACCATCAGCAAGCTCTTGGCCAAGAGAAAGTCATAAAACACGCTCACCTCTCACTTCTGAGGCTATGCACCAACACACACTCACACACAGTTCAACATCCGTTCCAATTTCATAAATCCTGTTCTTATCATGTCATCTCAGTCTACACTCTGTCGCCATAGTCTCGCATGAAAAAAAACCCATTCCCATCCTCAGTGTCATCCACTCACACACACTCACACACACACACACACACACACACTCTCGATTATATTGACCACTATCGCACTATAATGCATGTTTCTTAATTAAAATCTGCCTCAGCACTTTGAGCCCAGTCCAAATGATACAGCCTCTATGTGAGTTCTGTGTGAGGAAGTTTGTGTGTGTGCAGGTGTGTGTGGTGTGTGTGTGTGTGTGTCTGCGCAACTTGTGATTAAAGCCTGTGTCTAAGCCTGTGCTGTTAGATCAATGGTAGATTTGAGTCAGACAGAAAAACAATAACAAAAACACAAGGGATGGATGGATGAATGAATGGATGGATGGATGGATGGATGGATGGATGGATGGATGGATGGATGGATGGATGAAGAATTCATAAAACGTTTGGAAGCATTTGGAAATGAAAATGGTTAGAGTGAGCAAAGATAGATATTGAATAGGCATGTGTTCATGCCTATGATAGAACGCTACTGCTCTACATTAGATATGATTGGCCGGAAATAAGGTGTCCATCTACGTAGACGAATTCCATTGATGTAATGCAAAACTAGGGGGCACCATCATGAAACTAAAAAATATAAATGATAAATGTCTCCCTTGTAGTTGCTGATTATTTATTTTTTTATCAAATGAGAACACAGGATGTTAGTCCTGAAAAGTCCTTAGAAGTTATTTACAGAGCAGATATGTATGCTGTTGCAAACAAACAAAAAATGCTATTTTATCTCAGCTAGATTGTGAAAAGCTGAATTTAAAGTTTACTACAGCATTAAAGTTTACTACAGCATCAGTATTATACATGACATCCAATGTGTTGACTATTTAAGTGGGTTTCCCTGCCCTTGCCGCTACGAAACAAGCATGGCCAGTAATAGCCAATGAAAAAGACAATACAAATGGTTTCCCCGGATCCATTGCCAATCGTTGGTGGTTGCTTCTCCTGAAAAGCACTTCAGCATAATCTGAAGAATGAATATGAGGCATTCACCATTGTGACCATGCATATGTTTGGCTAGTTACGGGTGTGTTGGAGGTAAAGATTAAAAGAAAAGTGGAAAGTTGGACACACTTAAGTTTTTCAGACTTTTTTTTTTTTTTAGAGGGGAAGAGTAACCCACTAGCAAAGTTTGATTAATTGATTTAACATTTTAATTTCCTGCTTTGATTAGATTCTTTTGATGACTTGAACAACCCCATGAGGCAGTCATGATATTGAGGACATTGCACCAAAAGGTGTCTGCAGTCATCAAGAGGAAGAGGCCGATAAGACACGTATCCACCCAGGAAGCCAGCCAGACAGCGCAGACCTGTTTGCAGAGGTGCAAGAGTGTGAATGAGTCGCATCACTTCCACCTCAAACAGTCTCATCACGCAGGGACAGCACCCAGTCAGCCTTTTAAAAACCTCCTACGGCCAGTCTCTTCCTCTCCATCAAAAAGCGTTCTCCCTCCTTCTCTCCTCTTATCCTCTTATCTCCAACAAATTCCTCCCCTTTGGTGTGTGCATGTGTGATAGGGGTGGACATCAGTGGCATCTGCATGTGTTGAGTCTGTTTCAAAAGTGTGCGGACATGAACAAATATGTGTGAAAGATCAGTGAAAGAGAGGAAGTGTATGAAGGCTGTGTCCTTAAACAACATCTCAAAGCTGACAGGTGGTTGACTGACTGATATGACAAGGCTGTCCTCCCAAGAAAAACGAGAGAATCAGTCGTCTCAGCAAATCCCCCAAAACACTGTTTGTTTATGTTGAAGCAACAAAGCCGATAGCGGCTGTATAAATTATGACTCGAAACAATAGACGCCGAAACTATAACCAAGTTGCATGTGTTTAAACTTGACCAAACTTTAACCATAGCATTGCTACATTATTAAACGTATTTGTTTTTCAACACTGAAGTTTAAGGGTTTTGAAGACAGCGACAAATGGTGTTGTTCTTCCGATAGTGGTGTCAGATCAGTCACTTCGATGTGTCATTCTTTAGAGTACAGTTACAAACGACATGTAGAATATGGAGGATTTTATTGACCTAGGATTTGTTCAAAATATAGCCAGAGACCAGAACGACAACATCAAGAGGGGAAATAAGGTGGGGTCATTGACAACATGCACATCACATTCACTTTTCCTTGTAAACAGATAAGCCCTTTGCTGGACAGACTAATTATAAAATTACAAAAAAAGGAATAAGACCCACTGAGCAGTATTTGTTGCATTAACATTGAATCAAGAGACTCCAGGTTTTGTGAAAACACCCTTCTCTACATTTTTTTTTTTTCAGTTAGTTTTTCTCAGCGTAGGTGCTGTCTGTCTGTCTGCCTTTCCATCTGCAGGCATCTGTGAGTGCCAGCAAAAGGCATTAATCATTTAAAACAACTCATTATAAATTCCTGCGCCTGAACTCCTGGGCTTGCAGGTGCACTCTCTCTGTCTGTGTGTGTGCATGCGTGTGTGTGTGTGTGTGTGTGTGTGTGTGTGTGTGTGTGTGTGTGTGTCCAGGTGTGTGCTGCATGCCTGGAGCCTCTCTGCTGCTCTGCTCTCATGGTTAATGCATGTGGAGAGAGAATCCTCGTCCCTCCAGTTTTCTCCCTTTCTACCTCCCCCATACCACCCTACTTCCCCAGAATAGACCTGATCCTCACCATACTTCCATGCAAAAAGATAACTCCCATTCCCCACACTCACACTCAGAAGACGAGTCAGAAAAGCACACAGAGAGAGAGAGAGCGAGAGAGAGAGATAAGGTGAGAGAGAAAGGGCAGAAAGATAAGATGGGAAAAAGAGTGTGAAGGGGGTGATAAGAAGACATGTGGGCATATATTAAAGGTAAGATGAGGAGACGGAGTAAAAGGAGGTACAGCAGAGGGGAGAAAAGCCTCCTTTTAAAAAGACAGCAGAGAAATTCCCTCAGATTAACAATCATAATGGTAAATACTGAAGTTAGAATGACTGTCTAAGTAAAATTATATGAGTTCTGTGCTTCAGACTTTTCCTCAGACGAAATGTAAAAATTCCCACCCACAACTGCAGAGATGTTAGCGTTGCATAGGGGTCTTAAATTTAGCCATATAAGGCGGGCTCAGTTGGGTCGGGTCTGAAAGGTGCGGTATGGGTCCGGGTCTCTGTTTTAGGCATGTGCAAAACTCTAACCAAAGGTTCAGCTCCGATAGCAGAACCGGGAACTGATGCAATCCAATAAACACAATTGGCCATGTTTGCGGTGGGAAGCCAGTGAGGGGTCTTGGCATTGTTACTGTATTAGCAACTCCTCCAGGGTGGTGGGGACCCCACCACAGCGGGAAAGGAGAAGCAACAGTCGCAAGAAGGAGCGAAGGTGGAAGGAAATGAGAAAAAAACAACAATAACAATAAATAGAATAGAAAATTAAAAAAAGCCAAAATTCTACGATCGCCAAGGTGTTCAAAATAATTATTTTAATATTATCATAGTATTATTTTTATGTTAATATATGTACAGGAATAGTCAAAATCACATGATAAAAATCCATATTCATCTCATGGTCAAATTGTATTGCTATTTAAACTTTATTCTTTAGAAATATATAACTTCTCAAGTATTTAAAATTATATGCTGTGACACATTTCAGCAAGATTTTACTTTCTGTCTGTCCAGTAGCTACCTCTGCCAGGTGGGCTCAGCTTTAACCAGTGCCAGGTTAGAGAGGCAGAACAGATACATGCCACACACACACGCACACACACACACACACACACACACACACACACACACACACACACACACACACAGCAGCTATCACTATCATATTTCTACTGGACTATTTTAAGAGAGGATGAACTAGCTGTACAGTGACACATACACACACTGACAGCGTTTCCCATAACCCATATCTGCTATTTGGTGGGGAATGTATTCCACTACAACGAAGAGGACTGTAGGCATTTACATTGCTGTAATGTTTTTCATCACCGGCACAAAATATCCACAAGCAGAAAAACATGCCATTTGGCAGATGCCTCTCTCCAAAGCACCACGAGTGTCAGTTATAACTCAAAAAGCCCCAGTAGGAAACAAACCAAGTGTGTTTGACTCCAGCTTTTGTCAAATCTGTTTGCATGATTTTTCTTTTCTTTTTTTTTATTGTAGCCTTTCTCTAAACATTTTTTATTTGCAAAGAATACAATTTTACACTTATATTATGCATATATGCATCTCTGTTGGCCAGATCCCAAAATGAATTGCAATCCGTCTTGTTTTATGCGGGCTACATGCTAATCATCAGAGTCAGCCCACTCCTAGTCCAGAAGAAGGTGGTAATGTACCTGAACCTGATGGGTAACTGAAAAAATAAACTATATATACATATATATATATATATATATATATATATATATATATATATATATATATGATATATATATGTAGATATAAAAACCCAACAGCCTCTCCTAACATCAGGACCATGAACATTTACTGATAGTAAAAACCACAAATATCAAGCTTACTAACTGCAGTTAAAGGCGTTCACGTTTTGCTTCACGTATCACATTGCATTAAAAACCACACCTTTAGGTAACAGTTTGCTCGCTAGCTGACCATAAATAAGTGCATAAAGCCACATTTTACAAGCTGTTGGCTATTAGTTAAACCACATACAAAGTAATTTACAGTAAAGGCTCTGGCGCCCTGCTAGCTATTAACACACCGATTTCTTTCACGCTGTACATTCAATTCATTAGTCTGTAGGCAACAACCACAGTCAGGTTATTTGTTGATGTTCTGTAGAAATCAGCTGTTCCGTAAGCTCATGCCCCCATTGCTTAAAACCCAACGTGTGGGCAGAGTTGTTTATATTGATGCAACACGTGAAATAAGGCACAGTATTGTCCTGCATCTGATGATCTCCACTACAAAACATGTAGGTCTAACTAAAACATAAATGAATATACCTACTACTCTAAAAACACTGGAATTTACGTTTTCTTGTGACTGCAGTTTTACAAGTAGGTACTGTATCTGTTGTGAATATGTTCCATTCCATTCTGTGAGAACTCTGAACTAAGCCTCTCTCATCTGTTTTGAATGGTACCATAAATGTGCATCATAAATTGTTACACTGTTTTCCTTCCAGAAGAATTATTTGCGTGAACCTACATTGAATCAATTTTCCTTTCCTCTGATGCCTCTTTCTTATCTATCTACTCTCACATTATCTAAGCGAATGGAGCAATTGTTAGAAAATGTATATATCCTTGTGTGACTAATCACTGTGAACTGACCTCTGCTTTGTGTCACTTTGTTCCCTGAGTGCTCGTAACTGCCATTTAGAGTCAACTCACAGAGGTTAAGCCAGTAGGAGTAGGTGATATTAGAGCTGGGCAATATATCGATATCATATTGATATAGTGAAAAGAGACAAGATATCTTCTTAGATTTTGGATATCATAATATCGTAATATGGCATAAGTGTTGTCTTTTCCTGGTTTTAAAGCATGCATTACAATAAAGTGATGTCATTTTCTGAACTTACCAGACTGTTGTAACTGTTCTATTATTTGCCTTTACCCACTTAGTCATTATATCCACATTACTGATGATTATTGATCTAAAATCTCAATGTGTAAATATTTTTTGAAAGCACCAATAGTCAACACTACAATATCGTTGCGATATCGAGGTATTTGGTCAAAAATATCGTGATATTTGATTTTCTCCATATCGCCCAGCCCTAGGTGATAGTATACCAACCACAAAACAATCGTGATTGGACTGTTTCGTAACAGTCCAAAATAGGATAGGATAGGAAATAGGAACAGAAAGTAATCATCTCTAGGATGTGTCATTCATACCCATAGCATCTCGAAACAACGGACTCAGTGACTAGGCAGCAATACAATACAAAGTGAGCAGAAATGAAGAGATCAAAGACAAAAGAAAAGAGACAGAAGGCAAATGTTCTCATTCAGTTTACGTGTGTCATAGTGTTGTCGTGCCTGATTTTGCTTCTGTGTTTGCGTGTACAGTACGTGTCCCCTGGTGACTCACATAATGCTGTTACCATCACAGTCACTCTCAGCAGATGTCCCGACATGCCCACAGAGCTTCACACGTGGAAACATAGAAATACCCACCATCCCTGCATACATATAGTAGATACACAGGTGACCTTCGCCATTGATGACTCAGTTTCAGTGGCAACAGTCTTGTTTGCCTGTCCAGGTGTGAAAACTATTAACAGCCAGGAGTGAGTCAAATAGAGGGAAAGTATAAAGTTGTCAGGAAGGAATGACAGGAAGAAAAATAAGAGGAAATAGGATAGGCAGGTGAGAAAGAGTGAGACTGGGGCGGACAAAGGGGAAATAGAAGTATGTCGAGTGGAGATTTAAAAAGAAGAAGTGTGCTTCTGTGTGACTAATTGGAAAGAACAGGGCAGTTGACACAGGCAGGGTGAGAGGTGTTATTCCTACTGGGGCCACTCATAGTCAGAAAGAGTCTGGTAAAGTGTCCTTGGGCGCCCAGTTAGCTCAGTTGGTAGAGCGGGGCGCCCATATATAGAGGTTTACTCCTCGACGCAGCGGGCCTGGGCTTGACTCCGACCTCGGCCCTTTGCTGCATGTCAGTCCCCCATTCTCTCTCTCCCCTTTCATGTATGTAGCTGTCCTGTCAATAAAGGCCTAAAATAACCAAAAAATTATATAAAAAAAAAAAAAGAATGTGTCCTCCAAAATTGTAAATGGGATCATTTTCTGTATGCCTTTGTGATTCTGTCAGGAAGAAAACTAATCTGCTGCTGTGAGTGCTCCAACCCTGAGCATGATTTTAGCGATTGCTCAGAAAACACTAAAGATTTGTCATGACAAAGTGGGGAAAATAGGTGGGCTAGACAGGAGCAGAATTATTAACAGTAAATTATAGTATTATGTAACTAGCCAGCAGAGGCGGGCTGTCTAAGTTAGCGAATACTGCATAATAAATTCACCTCTCCTAAGCCCTTTTTTATACATGGCATACATAACATTGCTGGCTTCATCTTTGTATTAAAGTGATGTCTTTTTGTCATTCAGACATGAAAGAGTCACAATGATTGTGCGATCTTGGTCACCTAGTGCACACGAGGGAGCAGAGGGAGAGAAAGCAGTGGTGAGTCTAAAAATGCTATGATAAGGAGTGGTTTCTGTTCTTACACAGGCTGCATCACTTATTGGAATATGTAAGCCTTAACTAATGACGACTGTGAGCTTAAGGGGACGCTCGCCCTCGCTTCTCATAGTGAATCCCCAATTTTGTGTTAGTTTTTCCTCATGTTGCTGCAGCCTTTAGTCAATCTGCCATTCAGTTTAGACCTGTGAAAAAGTGATATGGAAACATTACTAGGTCTGACCTAGTAGGATTGCATTTGTCACTTTTACGTAAAAGTGACTCAGGTGCTTATTACAGACATGAGACCAACATGTTTCATTGCCATCAGATTAACGGGTGCACGTCTCAAAGAGTCTTTAGAAGAAGGAGATCCTTACAATGTTGTTTTTATTCTGTGTTTCGAACTATTTTAGAGCACTTCCTGCTCTGTGCGGAGGAGGGTCTGGCTAATCCACATAGCATTCCGGGATGGGAGAAAACGTGCTCTGGTTTATTGGCATTTCTTTAAACCAATCACAATCGTCATGGGCAGCCCTAAGCTCGGCACGGAGCCGCTGTGAAATAGTCGTGCGAGAGAAAACTCAGATTTGACAGATAGTCTAGCTCGATGTCTCAATTTACCCTGCAGAGATCTGAGGAGCAGTTAACCATAGTCTTCATAAATCCACCAGAGTTTAAAATTCCAACACAAAGAAAGCGGAAGTAAACAGACATCGGCGAAAATACGTGCATCCGGCGGAATTTCCCGCGGCACCGGAGCAATCCCGGAAGTGGAAGGTCATTTGGACTATGTTGTGTTTAACACTGAAGATGTAAGGTTGGTCAAGGCCAGAGCAAAATGTCCCTTCTCAATTTTTTTGTGCATTGACAGCTAGTCATAGGCAAGTACATACAATTATCAGGAGAGGCAAACCAGGCAAATGCTTGTTGTTACATAAGTTGTAATGACAACTATAAACAAAGAAGGCCTGCTTCTCGCTAGCTGGGTATAAATCATGTGCAAATAACACCAGCTTTTTCCAAATGTGTGTGTGTGACAGAGTTCCAACGAGCATTGTTGTGAGTTGATTTTTGTTTTTTATCTTTGTTGTTCAAATACTTATATTTGTGTTTTATTTATTATTTTTAACAGTGTGTGTTATTTGCACACGATTTATACACAGCTAGAAAAGCTTGATGGGCTTCTTTTGTCAGGATTCATGTCAGGAAGGCGAGGTTGGACCCAGATGCAGAGTTGACGTAATTTATTAAACAAAAACAGTCTTACAAAATAAGGTGTCCTCAAAAAAAGGCAGGCAGTCAGGCACAAACAAAGAATAACCAAAAGACAAGACAGGGAACAAACGAACCAGGAAGCGCGACGCAGGGACAACCAACAACCGACACGAAGAACAACGATCCGACACCAGACAGAGAAAGAACAAGGACTAAAATGCACACGGTAACAAGGACTAACAAGAGACAGGTGACACAACAGGTGGAACACGTCAGGGCGGGGCAGAACAGTCAAACAGGCTGGAAAAAACAAGACAGGAAGTAAAACCAGACAAGACTAGGGAGAAAAGAACAGACTTCAAAACAAAACAGGAAACAGATCATATGCAGAAAACTCACAACGTGACATCTTTGCCATAAAAAGTGTAAACTGTACACGCATTCTGTTGTGCTGAATCAATATGCATGTAAGATATAATATAATATAATATATGCAGTGTGGTGCTTTACATACAGCATGCACACATTTCTAGATTTGTTCATAAGCATACTGCGTATGTGCCTCCATATATGTGTGTGTGCTTCTCCACTGAGCTGTCAGTGCATCTGGAGACTTTCAAATAGGATTTCTGCTGCTCGGCGGAGGTTTATGCCGACACTGGGGCTTTTGATTCGCCGCTCACTCACGGACAGCCATGCATGACAGACTGCTTCTTCCACCGCAGAGAAGGAGAGAGGGAAAGAGGGGAGAGACCAACTGGAGACGAGCAGATGGAGAAAGTGAGAGGCAGACAGAAAAGAGGAGGAGGTGGATAAAAGGTAGAGGGTGTTAGAAAGAGAAAGTGAATCAAGAAATGTGGACCTAAAAAATGCTAAGAATGAGGGAAGAAGGAAAATACGGAGAATGATTGACAGAAAGAAAAAAAGTCTGTGCTCTGTAGTTAGTTTGGAGAAGAGAGGAAAAGGGATATTTCCAACACTGCTTGGAAAATGCTTTACCCACATTTCAGCGAAGTTGAAAGGTGATTACTTTCACCACTTAAAATGAAACTTAATTACATGTCAGGATTCAGGCAATCGCTTTAAATTCTAACTGGCAGCAACAACCCGCTAATGACTAATGCAAGTTATTTGCAACTGCTTTATGGGTCTGCTGTATGATTTCACCTAAGCCAGTGTTTCTGCATCTCAATTAGGATTAAAGGTATTGGTAGGAAGCTTTCAGACGGTTCAAACTGTGTGAAGAGTTTGCCAATAATGATTTGCAGTGTAACAGACCAGCTTTTTTTTTTGGAACTGAAGTAACATTTGGCTTGGTTTCAGCTGGGGGAGCTATCCTGGAGCTATTGAGTTAGGCCTTCCTTAGGAGCCATTTAGTTAATAACTGATAATATGTTGATCGGATTTTTGTGCAAAATCTTGTCCAAATAAAACCACTGTTAAAGGCTTTGTTTCTGTTACAACACATCCTGCCTTGTTCTTCCGTTTGTAAAATCGACGTACTGTAGGGCCGTTTATATAAAGATAAGTTTGTTCGTAAACATTACATAAAGACGTGGGCACTCAAACAACAGACGAAAAGCTAGAGACAATGGAGCTGATGAGTCGACACCAGCCACTATATTTATCTCAGTTCTAGGTGTCATCTAAATTATGATCATTATCCTCTGTCTGCGGTGATAAAAATATATCCTCTCATTTAGGTCAAGGCGATTACACAGAAAACCGTCATTGTTTTTTGGCCCTTATTAGCGACCGGTTCCATTCCTCTCGAGTGAAAACGGCCATTAGGGTTATAAATAGATTACATCGTAAGTGAGAAATGTAAGAGGTAATTACCAAAGTGCCATTCCTGTAACCTGTGTCATTAGCGTTATTATTATTATTATGATCATCAGCAAGACTGCTCTCAGAGATAGGACAACCAGCATTGGGGCAACACACACTGATGGGTGCACTCATCACAGACTGGGGTTGTGAGTTTGTCTAACGGCCAAGTAGGCAACTATTTATACCGTACTATTGTGATAGCTCCAAACAAAAGCATGGGCCTTAAGTTAATATTCTTCATTCATGAGATTGTATCTATTGGCTATGTTCTTATTTTGTATATTCTATTCTATTCATGTTTTTCTATAATTTTTTTTACTGAAACAACCCAAAGTCCCCACAGTGATTCTAATTTTAAAATGATAAAAATAGAACCTTCTGGTAATGATGATGATGTTGCTTTTCACAGTGTGTGTGTGTGAGAGTGTGAGTTTGTGTGTGTGTGTGAGTGTGAGTGTGAGTGTGAGTGTGTGTAATTAGCCGTGATGAAGTATTGCAATGGCTCAAAGGTGAAATGGGCCAGAATGTTCTCCATATCAGACGTCAGCAGTGGTGATAACATCCTCGGACATATCATCATAAATCGGTCTATATTCGTGTACCTGTCTATCGCCTGGGCCTTTGTCTTCTAAACCTTGATCCGACACTTTCTCACTCTTTTCCCATCCCTTCTCCTGATTTGTTCTCTCACTTCCTCTCTCTCACTGTAACTGTCTCTGTCAGTGTCTCCACGGTGCTCTCGCACTGTAACACCTTTTCTCTCCTTTTCTTTCTCTTTTATTCATTTATACATAGTTTGAAAAGTTACGGTGGAAATAAAAGAGTGAGAGATTGAAGGGGACAACTGTGACAAATATGGCAGAACTGACAACACGATATTACTAACCTCACAAACAGCATGATATTCATTCTACAAATAATATAATGAAGTCGCCCATATATTTTGGAACAGCAGTAATGTTTTGAAAGAAATATAATGCTCTCTGCATGATGTTTTTTTATCAACTGAATGAAATAATGTTTTAATGAATTTATCTGCAAGTCGCAAAAATGTTCAAACTGAATATACTGTACCTGCAAAATGTTCAATGAAAATGGATTTAATTAGGTTTCCCTAGCCGCTCGAAGCAACTTAAGTATGATTTACCTTTTCATGGTTATGTTTCAACACCCTTAAGACCAGTCATCAAACCATTCTGTTGCTTCTGATGTAAAAGATCTCTAAAATTACACAAATAAAATCTTAATATAATAACCCTCTTGTGACTTTGAATTCTGTAAATACAGTGTAGTACAGAACAATCACATTTACATGATCATTAAATGAAATGATAGTATTGTAATGATAATTAGAATAAGATGAATGTAAAGCAAAACTTTAAAATGGTCACATTGTGCATGTGTGTTTCTGAACACAATGGAGTCTCACACATTTACATAAATGGAGCGTGTGACAGGCAAGAGCTAAGATTTGAGAGGAGGGAACAGAAAAGCACAATCTGCAGATTTCTCCGGAAACTAATTAGTCCAGCACAATCACACACACACACACACACATTTCTATTAGCAGCCCTACGTGCACGCTGAGTCTAAAATTAGCACGCAGTCTGTTGAACAACAAACAGGCTACAGGGAGGAAGACGTGCTGCCAGAAGGCTGAGAGACAATAGAGAGATGAATGCATGTAGCCGAGACCAAGTCGGTGTTAAATTCAAAAAATATCATCAAACATTCACAAACTTTTACTATATTGTTTTTCTTTGTTTTGTTTATTGGCATTAACTGTAACCCTCTAGTCAGGGTGTAGTGGCTCAAAAGGTCATTTCCTGGGAGTTAAAGGTCCAGTGTGTAACGTGTTTAGTTGTTCATTATCAAAATCTGTGTTGCCCGTTCACAATCTTGTCCTTTTTCATGAATATTTACCACCACCATCAATTCCAAGTATTCATTTTGGCTTGACAATTTTACACTTGAACTGGGGTAGACGCTCCATATTCATGCGCCATCTTGAAATACGTTAGCCGGTAAGGGACATACAGGACATACTGCTCCGCCTTTCGTGTTTTCGCTGTCACATGATAAACTCACAGGAGCTGCTAATGGGTATCATAGCTTCCCGGCCCCGGCAAGTTTTAAGAAGGAAACATGGAGGACCACACGTATTCATTATCCAAATTTCAGGAACAGGAGTCTTCTTCTTCACCCCCAAAAAAAGAAAAAGGATATTGAAAAGAGCAAGAGACCGGCTTTTTGAAGCATGAAGGCTACCGTAGCTGTAATACGTACTTTGATCTGTGTGGTGCGAGAGAGTTGATTTATGATATATGATCTCAACGCTAGATGGGAGAAATTCCCACACATTGGACCTTTAAACAGGTGCAATCAGCCTACAAACACAGGTACAGGGAATCACTATGTGAAAAAACCTGAGAGAAATCAACTATATCAAATCATTAAATTTTCATAAAAACAAATGTCTATTTCACCACTTTCATTCTATTGTACCGCGTATCCATGTAACTGCGACAATACCAACCTCATGAAATGTTTTACATTTGCAGTTTGAAACATTGTCTGATATACAGAAGGTGTTAAAGTTTGTGGCAGTAGACAATTTTGATTTTAAGGAGGAAATTAAGAGTAAATATACTTTAGTGGACAATTTAAACAGTAGCAAAGATTAGCATAATGCCACACTGAATTCAAGATCTTGTAAAAAAAAATCCTAATTGTTTTGTTTCTCATATCAGTTTGTTTGTTACTTGTTATTTGGTTGTCATTAGACAGACAAAGTTAAAGTTTCCATTTCCACTGCACCGCCCACTGAAGGCACTTTGGATAAAAGCCTGCACAAAACTGCATGCATTACATTCCTCTCATTAATGGCTTATACAGTCACTTTTATCAACATATTTGCATTAAGGTTCACACTTTGCATGATGCTCTGTAGCTATGGTTGCTAAAAAAAAAAGATAAGCATAAGCATAAGTAAAAACGGTGGGATTGATGCATCAAAAGAAAAGAAAAGAAAGTGCATAATGTTGCTAGTTCTAGACTTAACTTAAAGATAACTTAAACTTATTTGTTAATGAAAATGAAACTTTAAGACACATTACATTTCTTAAAGTAAGTCAGATATTGTAAAAAAAAAAAAAAAAAAGGAAGAAAAAAAAGTGGTATCGTATTGGCACTATCAAAATATTCAAATTAAACTCAGTGAACTGCAGTTCATGATTAAACCTACTAGGCCCTTTTCACTGCAGCCATTTTGACATGTCAATGCAAGGCAAACAGGTTTAATTAATAACATTAATTATTGGCTCTGTTCCATTTAGGTGGGCCAGGGCCTTGCTCACTGGAATGGCTGTGACCATAATTAATTTTTGATTGATTGATTGATTTCTGGATCAAGACGATAAAACAGTAATCCAAAGGATAACATGCTAATGTAAAATACTTATTTCCAGCACGGTCCTTGGTGTTACACACAGGAAACAATAGACAAGAAGCAGACAAGCTCAGACTAAAAATACATACAGTATTAGGAAGGGGGGGGAGACATCACATAAAACAAACTAAATAAGAAACAAAAATGCTGTAAAAACTATCCAATTTATCAATATATAAATTGTGTGTTTGCCCTGCTATGACATGTCAAAAGGGCCTATTCAATCTTTGAAATGCTAATTAGAGGTGCTCCATTGCTTCCTTTCCTATACTCTTCACCTTAAAACACAGGACAATTCTTTGTTATAGCAATAAATGCCTTACAGTACAATTTCAAACCAAAAGGTAAGAGAGGGGGAAGCTAATTATATGAAGCTAGTTATCCAAATGGCTTGATAACAGAGTAAGATTTTATTGTATATTTATTTATTTATTTATTTATTTATATTGGATTAGTTTCTGTTGTGAAAAATGTATTGTCACTTTGCCACTTAGAAATCAGTAATGCTTTGCAAGTGAGGGAAGGTGAGCAAATGGTTGCTGGTTCAAACTCCAGCTGTTAGCATGTGACTGCAGAGTGGTACTGAACAGCTGTGGTGGACAATTTAACATTTAAAGGCCATGGTTGATTGTTGAAATTGTTTTCACAATTCCAGAACATCTGGAATAGGTGCACGACCTGCAACCAATCTAGATGTCAGTTTCCTGCCCGGTATAAAGATATAAACCGCCACAGAGAGTATTTCAGCATGTTTCCCAGGTGTACTTTTTCAAGGATTGAATAACTCACATAAATGAGTTGCAAATACATGGCATGTGGGTGTTTCAATATCCCTAATCCATATTCATAAGAGCTGCAACACTCAGGTTTTATCCTTTTAAGGTGCTACTGACAATGCCAGCACACGACACACATTATACACAGAGGTGTAGTGGTAAAAAAAGAGGTGGGTAAACTATAAATTCTGGTGGACCACGACATGGTCACCCGGTAAGGTGGGCCACTGCCTACCGGTGTATGTGTATCCTGATGACATCGCTATAGGCTATCATTTGATGGTACTAACAAGGGTAGGCTATCACTGGTTGTCCCTCATCATAGGTCACACAATCACTATTCAATTCATACATTAATCTAAGTTATTGTTAAAGAGAAGGAAGGAATAATATGGTTGAAATCTATAAAGTTTACTAAATGACAAAACAGAGAGAACAAACATATTTAAGAGAGATAGAGAGGGAGGCTTTATATCCAGGGCTTCCAATGCAATGCACTTGTACATAATGATTAGGGATTAGGGATTATTTTCATAGTCACTAATCTGTTGAATATTTTCTCGATTAATTGATTAGTTGTTTGGTCTATAATATGTCAGAAAAAATGTGGATCAGTGTTTTCCCAAAAGCCCAGGATGATGTCCTCAAATGTCTCGTTTTGTCTGAAGATATTCAGTTTACTGTCACAGAGGAGACTAGAACATATTCACATTTAACAAGCTGGAATCAAAGAATGTTTTACTTTTGTCTTAAAAAATGACTCAAACCGACTAATCAATTATCAAAATAGTTGTCGATTACAGTTTTTTTTCCAATTGCTAATGTAGCAGGTGCAGATTAACGACAGAAGAATGAATCTGGTGCCACATATTTTAATTTAAAGAAAACTCAGTTTCTGTAATTAACAGAAGAAAGACAATAAAAAGTTGCACTGTAGTTTCAACAAGTGTAATGGCTGCCGACATTAACAGACGATTTTGCAAAACTAAAAAAAAAATATAAAACCAAAAATGTTCCATTTGAACACAAAATACACTGCATCATTACTGCTGCCTCAGTTACATAACCAAATTAACCTAAAAACATGAAGTTTAGTACTGTTTTCCGAGCTCACTCACTTTGGGCTTGTAGCCGAGGCTGTTTGCTGGCATCAAGAGGAGGGCTGCTGTCTTGACGGCGCTTAAAAAATTGCCGGATATCCATTTTTACAAGTCATTACATGAGACATGTAGGCTAGTTTGGGATAGCGACTGATGAATCTTGATGCAGCCTGCTGCTTCCTGCTGGCTACGCAAGAGATGCTCTAAGCCCCCAACATTGACTTCAAGGCAGCACTGCGACCCTTGACTTCATGACTTCAAGGCACTTAACCATTGGCTAATCCTAGTGCCTTCCAGGCATCGCTGCCTGGAAGGCGACGTTGTGGGCTTAAACATCAAACACCGCAAGAGATTGGTCAACACTGACAGTATGCAGCGCAATGTGAAAGACTTCGTCTTAGGTTTAACAACCTATGAAACTAATAATGAACAATAAGAAACTAAAACAAAATAAGCTTAATTTAAAATGGCTTAGGAACTAAAGGCTATTCAGAGGTGGATAAACGCAATTTAGAGGTGGGTAAACGCACTTTGGAGGTGGGTAAACGCTATTTCCAAATTTTGGGAGGTGCGCAAACGGCGTTTACGTGCGTTTAGCCTCCACTACATCCCTGATCACACATGAAAACATCAAATAAAAAGGGGTTCATTTGGCTCATTCCAAGATACTACTTATCCATTTTAGAATGAAAAATGCTACCTATAATTTTTGTAGTAGACATTTCTAAATTTTGTCTTAACATGAATCCAACATATTATTAGCAAATATAAATCCCCACTGATGATAGGCTGGCGAATAGGTAAGGTATGTGTAACAATTAAAGATGATTTATAAAACCATGCCGACAATTATTATTTTAATAGCTTATAGTATTCTATGCACTAAAAAGGTATGTATAAAGGCTTTAGGCCGCCCTACACATTATTTTAGGCCCAGTTTAATATGCAACTTCATTTTATACAATATTAGTAGTAGGGGGTCCCTGCTCTGTCTCTCTTTCAATTAAGGGGTCCTTGGTTTAAAAAACGTTGAAGGCTTTAGAGTAAAAAGACTGGTGGTCTACAGCCATGCTAATGGTCCTGTGAGGCTGTACTTAGGCACAGCCGTGCTCTACACAAGCATGCTACCATAGTCACAATGATAATGCTAACATGCCGATGTTAAGCAGGTATAATGTATATACCATGTTCACCATCCTAGTTTAGCATTTGCTAATTAGCAATAAACACAGAGTGAAGCTGAGGCCGATGGGAATCTCCAATCCAAATCCAATCACTCATCATTAAGTCACAAAGATCAATTAATAAACTGAAAGCCACCCTTCCAGAATCAGATACATGGACAATAATCTCTCTCTGATCCTCTTTGGTCAGATAATTGGTGTCACTCTCCTGGTTTAGTCTTCTAAATGTTATCTGAGGCAAAAGGCATCGGAACGTAACAAGATATGGATGCTGGCAGTGCTTATTAGATTACCAGAACAGAGAGTGCCATCAATTAAATTAAATAATGATCTGTGATTCTAGACAGAAGAGGGTGGTCGACCCCCAACACACAGCTGTAAAGGAACTGGAGAAATGTTATCATTATGTGCTTTCAAGATAACATTTTTAAACATGAAGAAGACATTTTATTTTTGATGGCATGACAGGACTTCATGTGTGGCTTTGTGCTTGTTAAATAGTCATAATAATAGTCACAGTCATACCTGACATGTTTATATAAAATAATCTCTTTGGCTTGCCTGGCTAAGTCTGCTAACTGTTAACTGATGGAAATGGAATCAGAGCGTAGTACAACAGATATGGAGCCTGGCACTGCTTATTAGATTACCAGGACACACAGTACAATGATTAGGTGTGATAATAATGGATAATGTTTAGTTTAAGTATTAATCCATAGCTGCAGACATAACATGGCTGGAGCTCTGCCACATAGAGCTGAGGGGATATGGAAGGATAGTGTGTGACTTAAAAAAAAAATGTTTTAATTAGTTTTTTTTAATTATGGATAATATTTCATTCTAAAGAGGGTAAAAAACATCTAAGTACATCTAACTGTACATTGTATATGCACATTCCCATGATATTTCATCACTGTGAACATGAACTTGTCAAATTGTTTGGGTAGATATCCTCTGAATAAAACAAAATCCTAAAAATAGGTTTAAGAGATTGTGTTTCTATTAAATATTGTAAACCCTGTGAAGTAAATAAGCGTACGTGGCATGCTAATGTGTAACAATCTAGCCGCGGGGCTAAATTACCCTAATGTTAACTGCATCAGTTTGCAGGGTGGTACTGTTTATTAGATTATCAGGATTAAGGGAACATTGATTAGCAGGGATAATAATGGAGAAGATAGTAACATTTATAGGAACAGGGAGCTAATCCATAATTCATGGGAACACAAACAATGGCAGGACCAGTGTATTAATTTGTATAAGATGGAGAAGTGAGAGTCAAATTCAGCAGAGCTTTATGTGCAATTCACATGTGTGTGTTTCAAACATGTAGATGAGTGTATGTTTTGGGGAAATATTAAATTACATAAGCATGAAGTACCCAACAATCTTTCTGCTATACATATATGTGCGGCAGGAACAGAGAACAGTTTTCTTTTTTTAACTAGGGTGGTGGTTGGATTTTATGCTGTTGTGTCATGTTTTCCAGTTTGCACCAGAGGAAATCCCTGTGGGTTCCTTCAATTAATTAACATCACAATTTATTGCACATGCTTCCTGCATGAATTATGTTAAGGCAAGTAGGAGTGACTGTAGTGTGTGTGTGTGTGTGTGTGTGTGTGTGTGTGTGTGTGTGTGTGTGTGTGTGTGTATTTTGTGTGTTAATCTATCACAAATGCAGTCCAAATCCCTAAATCAGAGGCTTATCAACTTCTTCCTCCTTCCACTTCATTAGCATTATCATTAACCTGTAGTACTCACTCTGACTCTCGCGCTCTCTCTCAGAGACACACACACACACACACACACACACATAGGACCACATGTACAAGCATGTGTACCTCAGCAGAGATCAAAGCTTGGTTTTAAAAGCCAGAAAGAAGCTGCTGTACTACATACACAAGGCAAATTTGAAAATCACAACCAGTAAACGACTACGACTTAGTTAAAGGTGCAGTAGGTAAGACTTATAAAACTAAATTTCTGTCATATTTGCTGAAACTGACCTTATGTTCCAGTAGAACTACATGAAGCAGATAATTAAAAAAAATATCCAGCTCCTCTGGCACCACCTACAGCCTGTAGTGTGATTTGCAAAAATCCACCACTCCCTGTTCAGATGCACCAATCAGGGCTGGGGGCAGTGTTGTATAAAGTACTAGAAAGCAATACTTGAGTAAAAGTACAAGTATCGTACTACAAAAAGACTTTGGTAGAAGTGAAAGTTACCTTTTAGAATATTACTTAAGTAAAAGTATTAAAGTATCTGATATATACTGTACTTAAGTATTTGAAGTAAAAGTAAAAGTTTTTTTTTTAAAGCAAGAACTTTTATTGTGGCTTTCTTATAGTAAAGCATAAAGCATATTCAGGGTTCCCATATCTTCTTAATCTCACTCATCAAATCAAAATCACATTCTTTTCTAGGACTTTTCAGGCACAATTCTCTTAAGTTCAAAGAACAAACAGCATATTTTTAGAGCTGACATCAGTGTACAGAAACATTTCTTGCAACACGGGTGTATGACGTTATCTTCACCACTACCCTGTTCACCGAGTTCACCACTATCATCGGGGTGGTCGCAGGGCTCAACATAAATAATCCAGTAGATTAGAGTTTTGCTGGCCCCTTCTACATTTTTACTGGCCCTGAAAGAAATATCATAGGTGTGATTGGAAAAGGACAAAAAAGCAGGAAAATATACGGCGCACCTATGCTTTAGAAAATGGTTCTAACCCAGCTAGCCACTTCCACTGGATGTTGTGCCATTAGCAGCAAAGCTAGACCAGGGGTCATAAACTACATTTTTCCAAGGGCCAGAATTCTTTTAAGCAGACACTCCAGGGGCCGGACTTTCAAATAAAGAAAATAAAATTATACCTAATACGCATCATCTTGTTTGATATTTTCACTTTCTTACTAAATTAATGCTATATTTTTTACATTAGTAAGCAAACCCCTAAAAACATGGAAAATCCTTAATGATAACTAGATAGGCTACTTAACTAAAAAATGATCTCAGATTAGTCCTGTATGCCTAATTTGAAATAAGACAATTCTGTTGCTAAATAATACCACCGGCAACATTGTCAAGAATGAAGAACACGTCATTCACGTGCATATTAAGTAGCCACGTGTATTTGTTTTGGTCTTAAAATACATCCATAGGTTTACCGCTCCAGCGGAGAGGATGGCTCGTTTAGAAAGCAGCTACGTTTACAATAGTTTGTCCAAAGTTCAAGATTGGTTGCAAATTAAGACAAACAGTTAGACTACAAACTGACATCTTTCATTTTAGCTCGTTTGTAAAGTCGAGTTTCAGAGTAGAGCTGTGTTTACACAGCGCAGTGGACGAGAGTGGACAGCCAGACAGATCAGACTGAGATATGGGTTTCTACGTGTTTCTGCCTGTAGAGGTAGGTGGGTTATTGATAAGTATTGAGTCTTTAATCATGGAGGTTTTATTGTAAGCTACCTACTTACAGTAACGAGTGTAGCGTTAGTTCATCTGCGCAATCGGCGGTAAATAATCCTCTGTAACGTTTCCAGTCAGTAGGCTACATGTGCTGCGTGTAATGCACACACCAGTGACTGTGGCTGCAACCAGCCCGACATACGTTTTTACTGGCCCCGGGCCATCGGGCCATTGCTTATGTCGAGCCTGGTGGTCTACGATAACGGGAGGTCCTCCAGTAGGTGCTCATGCTTCCATGGCGGTTTCAGTTGTGCGTCCTCCTCCTCCTTTAGCAACAAACAAGCGCTGAAATAGAGCGCGCGGTGTGCGGAGCGTGCGTAATGCAATCTAGGAGCAGTGATTCGCCAAACCTCCCCTATTGCAGTCGCACACATTTCTTCTAATTTTATTTTTTAGTAACGAGTAACGAAGATGCTTAGTGGAAATATAACGGAGTAAAAGTATACATTTTATCTAGGAAATGTAGTGGAGTAAAAGTGAAAGTTGACATAAATTGAAATAGCGAAGTAAAGTACAGATACGTGAAATTTCTACTTAAGTACAGTAACAAAGTATTTGTACTCCGTTACATTACAACACTGGCTGGGGGGGGGTCTAACTGTGTATCAATCACTGCTCATGCACACGCATTCATTTTCCCTTGTGGGGGGAGGGGCTTAGGAGACCGTTTTGGACTTTAGCAGAAAGGGGGGAGGGAGTGAGAAGTTGTCGATGTTAAAATTTTGTGGCTAAGTCCTGGATCTTTGCAATCCTACCTACGGCACCTTTAAAACTGACTACTGTTATCTGGAAATTGACATCCTGCTTTTCTTGCTTGGATTTGAGTTTTAAAAGTAAACTTGTCATGTAAAATATTGGCAGTTTGTGTTTAGATTGCACTGTACAAAATCAAGCACTCCTGTTTGACAGGTAGACTGAACAAATCATACACCAACTTGCCTCATACACATTTGCTACACAGGTAACCTTTAAAGGTAAACTATTATGTTTTTCCTTATCTTCTGTCACATCTATACGGAGTCCCCCTGGGGTCAACTGATAAAAAAAAAAACTAAACTGTGCGCACGGATTCATAATCTGTGCTCTCGGTTTTATAAACGTAAGCAAAATTAGAAAGATATTCACAGATTCAAACTTCTGGGATCAATTCTCTATAGCGAAAACGACGCATCTTTCCTAAAGTAGTAAGGTTAACAACGAGCTACAAACTCATGTTCATCAAAACGAGCCATCCTCCGACCAGGAGAAATAACATTATTGGTCTCTATGAGCAGCCGGCAGTGAGACGGCAGTCAGTCAGACCGGGCATGTTTAGGGACCATCTACAAAAACTCCACACAAAAATATCTATTAATTTAATGATTAAATAAGGCAGTGTCTCGAAACTTATTTTCTAAAAGTAAGTGCTGTAGTACAACTACAAGGAGACAAGTTATAATTGAGGTAAGTTTGGAGACACTACATTATTTAAACATTAAATTAATAGATAGTTTTGTGTCGGTGTTGTAGTTTGTAGATGGTCCCTAAGCACTCGTCTCACTGCTGTCTCACTAGATACATGATTGTGTCATGTTGATATTTTATTGGCCCTTATGCATCCCTGTGTTTTGGCCCTATTTGTAACAAGAGCTTTTCTTCCAAATATGGTATGCTCATGAATATTTAGATGAGCTGCGTGCTGATTGGTTGAGCAAATTCCCATACACACACATTAGAGACGGACTGCAGGTCTCATATTCCAGACACTGCAATGTTTCGTTACCAAATTCACTTCTGACACTTTTTTATGCGAGAAATCAACTACATAAAGCTCAAATATGGGCCGTTTTACGAAAATGTATGGCTAATTGCAAATTTGGTAAGACGTGTCGGACTTTAGGAGCTCCACACACCCTGACGAGAAAGCGGCAGCCTGCTGGGCTCCATACCCAGGGCAAAGTCACCCTTTGTGGATTACTGCACTACCGGGGCTCCGCGGCCGGCTGCCGGCATAACTATAATATATTTACAGTTTGAATTTCGTCACGGTACTTATATCAAAAGCTACCCCAAGGTCCGATTTCAATTTAAGGCGTTTTTGTGAACGTCAGGGGTCTTTTTAGGAGGAGCAGCTAGCTAGCTATGTGTCCCATTCAATATAATGGGGGAAGATCGCAGCTAGCTAGCTACAATTTCGGCATAACTATAGCATATTTACAGTTTGAATTTTGTCACGGCACTTATATTACAGGTTCCCCAATGTCTTATAAAGCTAACAGTTGTGTCTGATTTCAAATTAAGGCCTTTTTGTGAACGTCAGGGGTCTTTTTAGGAGGAGCAGCTGGCTAGCTATGTGTCCCATTCAATATAATGGGGGAAGATCGCAGCTAGCTAGCTACACTTTCAGAGGTGGGTAGTAACGAGTTATATTTACTCCGTTACATTTACTTGAGTAAGTTTTTGAAAAAATGATACTTCTAGGAGTAGTTTTAAATCTCTATACTTTTTACTTTTACTTGAGTAGATTTGTGAAGAAGAAACTGTACTCTTACTCCGCTACATTAGGCTACAATGAGCTTGTTACTTTTCTTTTTACCTCTTTGGTATTCTACGCGTCATTGTTTTTATCCCCCGCGTACGCCTCATTTTAATGTTTTATGTTGACAGAGAGAGAGACTTCCGCTAAAGGCTCTACCACGTGACTGTGTTTCACCAATCAAACGTAGTTGTGTAGCCTAGTCTCGTTTCGTCACCATACTCAAACTCAGCGGCGGGATGGGTTAGTTTACAGTCGCAGCAAAACAAAACTGACAATGTCAGAATCAGCCGTCGGCAATGCAGACACAGACGAGGAGGAACACGCCAGAGGCCAGATCAACATGCCCTGGATTTCTTTCAGTTACCCGGCTTCACCTAACCTAACCACCGCGGTCCCGCAAACTGTGTCATGATGGTGGTTATCAACTAGTTCAATCAACCCAGGGTTTCTCAATCCAGCGGCGCGTGTTCACATATTTTACATAAGAAGAGCAAACTATAGCTTAATTCTACATAAATACGAAGAACACAGACACGGTTTTACAGGCAAAACGCAATACAGTCGCTGCTTCCTAAAACAGGACAGCTGGCAAAAAAAAAATAGCCGACGCTGTAGATGCGCACAACTCTAGCTATCAATATCACTTCCCCATCAGTCAGGCACAAGATCTGACCATAATTGCACTTGTAGGCCTACTTTCCATAAACTGCCGTTGCTTTAGCCTTTTATTTCAGTTGCAACCCTGGCAGTGGAAGCGATCGTGAGAGCAAATAATATAAAAAACATAATTCAAACCGCTGTGCGCATTACACACGGCAAATATACCCATCATGGAATGTTAACGGGGCTGTCGGTCACTAAATGTTTTTTGTATGAGCACACCCCTCTCTTTTTCTCTCTCCCCCTCTCTCCCCCTCTCTCTCCGCGCACCGAGCTCCACCTGATCTTCTAAGAACGGTGAAGCCGTTATCAGTGGAGTATTGATTGGTCAGTAGGCGGTGCTTTTACACCGGTTGATCTCTGATCTCCAACTTAACCTGCTCCCGACCAGGTTAGGCGTCGTCCAGCAGTTACCACGGCGATTGAGCCCGTTAACAAGTGATCCACCTTTGTGATTGAAAGCATGTTTAAGTGCCAAACAGCAGCTACATTACCTTGTTCAAGTTCTGCCTGCAGAGCCTGGTAAAAAAAAGTGTAGGCTAAAGGTTTGGAAATTTGTGTTACTTGTGCTTATTTATTTTTTTATGTATTATTATTTTATTGATTTTATTTTTTAAGTACTTAAATTTACCTGGATTATTTTTAATTTAAGCTATTTTGTAATTAATTAATTAATTTAAATTAATTTAATTGATTGGATGAACTATAATTTGCCTAAATATGATTATTTTGTATTTTTGTCCGTCTGATTGAATGCTTGTGTTAAAAAATAAATCAGACGTTACTCAACAGTTACTCAGTACTTGAGTAGTTTTTTCACCAAGTACTTTTTTACTCTTACTCAAGTAATTATTTTGATGACTACTTTTTACTTTTACTTGAGTCATATTATTCTGAAGTAACAGTACTTTTACTTGAGTACAATTTTTGGCTACTCTACCCACCTCTGTACACTTTTGGCATAACCATAGTAAATTTAAAGTTTGAATTTTGTCATGGCACTTATATTACAGGTTCCCCAAGGTCTTACAAAGCTTAGCAGTTGTCCAATTTCAATTTAATGCATTTTTGTGAATTTCAGAGGTCTCGTTAGGAGGAGGTTAGCTAGCTCTTATTGATGGACTCTAGCTCACCGTGGGCTCTATCAATGAGACTTGCGGACAAGAGGCATTTATTTCCCCGATCGTTTGTTTAAATAACTCAACACATATATCCATTATAAGATTAACTGGAACCTGTGGTAAGAGATTGCGGGCGTAACAAGCTCGCTGACAGCGCTCTCAGTCACACACCGGCCATTTAGCAGGAAGAGGCAGAACAGCGAGCTGCAGGCCCTGGAGCTCTGTCAGGGCACCGGCTTTTGGTAGTCCAGTCACCCAGAAAGGGTGAGTTTGCACGGGTATGGAGAACCGCGGGCTGCCGGCCGTGACAGAGCTCAATCGAGCTCAAAGCAGGCCGGGGTCTGTGAAGGAGGACAGGCAGGGCGGCGATGTAGCAACCCAAGCAGCACCGGCCGCTGAACTCCGACACACAGTCGGACAAAATTTGCAATTAGCCATACATTTTTGTTAAACGGCCCATATTTGAGTTGATTTCTCGCATAAAAAAGTTTCAGAAGTGAATTTTGTAATGGAATAGCAGAGATCTGCGCGACCTAGATTCAGAAGACTACCTGATCTCAGGTCAGTTGTGTAGCCTATGTTGGGGCGTGACAAAGAGAGAGACTAGAGCCAAATGAGGAGGAGGCGCCAAGTTGATGTCAACTCGGCGGCTCGTTGAGATTTGCCCGTTTTCAGGCAAATCAGGCAGTTTCAAATTGTGAGATTTGCAGAGGAAAGAGGTATCAATGGGATTCTGAGGTTCTATGTATGTCCTATTTACCCACCAAACTGTCATTTTTCAACTATTACAAGGTAAAATCGGTTTTGCATTCTATCACCCCTTTAAAAGTTTAAATCCATCTTTAAGACACATGTGTTGGCTGACTGTGTCAAAGAGCGGTGGATTTAACCGTATTCTTATTTTGGTGGTAAATCTGCATAATACCACTGAAAAAAAATAAATACAAAAAAACACTTCTAATTACCACTACAGCTTATCGGTGTTGTTATCTCTAATAATATTAGTCATTTAACCTCGCTCGGCAGTGGATGCTAATTTGTTAGCATGGAGCAACAGGGTGAATGATGTAACAGGTACACATGGATGATTCTGGTGCCAATGTTCTTTCTCACAAAAGCAAAGGAAAAATGAGACACAACAACTCAACCGCAGTTTGTTTAATCCAGCAGAGTGTTTATCGTGCTGTCTGCCAATTATATGCCCCTGACCTGTGGGAATAAATGGGTGCCAGCATGGCTAACATATCAGACGTGGCCTCGTGCTTCTGGTTGTGTCTTTCCTGTCTGCCCAGGGAGGCTGTGATTTGATATTTGTCACCAGTCGCTGACACCGGGGCTGATAGTTTGAACCCGTCACCAAAGGCAAGCGTAAACCTCCTCTCAATCAAAGATGGCCTCTTAACCTCCTCTCTTCTCCTCATCCCTCAACCCACCTCTGAATAACTTTAGTCGCATTAATCGGTCCTTTTTTTCTTTGCATCTTAGTCTCTTATCCCTCCATCTCTCTCTGAATGCCAAATACTGCAACATTTTGCTTCCTGTCTTTACATTACACCTGTGAAGAGTACAATGAACTTAAACACACACACACACACTCACACACACACGCACACACACACACACACACACACACACACACACACATTGCCACGCCGGTGAAAGTGTTTAAACAGCGTTAAAGTGAATAAAAACCTGTGCGTAATGACGTCACATGCTGTTTTGCAGTCAAATTGGTATAGCGAACAGATTTGAGACATGTTAAGGTGTTTCCATTCATGTTCGCACTCAATTGCACAACATTCAAGCTAACATTTGCGAACAAAGTTTTGCTAGCCAAAATTGCGCCTTCTACCTACAAACGATTAATATTGCACAAGTTGTAATAGTGCTTAGTGCCATGTTATGGCATTTCATTTTTGCTATCAAAAATAGCCGTTATATGTCGCTCGTAAATTAAATTTAAATAGTCTCTCGTCTCCTCGTTTGTCCACTTATATCTGTCTTTGTTGACACCCGCCATGTCTGCAAAAAAGTTGAAATACGTGGCGTAAATGACCTAAAACTACTTTGTTTTATGGCGGGTTGCAACTATAAAATGAGCTAAAACGTAATTATTTATTCGGCAAATAACGTTTCCATCAGCGTTTATTGCGTAAGCCGTTCACCAATTAACAGAAAATCCATTGAGATTATCTTTTCCACACTCAAATTTATGTGAGTTGGAATGAACTTTTTGTTTCTGTTTTTTATCATCTAAACCTGAAACATGAATCAAATGTGACTTCTCTCCGCCTACAGGATAAAATTATTCATACCCAAATGCTTAGTCCCTGACTATAACAAATAAATCGGCATTATTTAATTATTTATTCCATTTATGTCACCAGATAACTACAACAATCTTCACTTGTTGCACAAATTCACAGTGGCAAAGTAAGGACAGGCATAAAAAGAAGAACAAAAATATTAAATCATTATGACCACACACATACACACACACACACACACACGTGATCATATCTCCTTGTCAAACCTGACCTACCTCAGTGAGGTGCGGGTTGGGGTTGAATCCACACTGGTTACAGACGGTGGCCTTACACTGGGTGCAGGTGTTGTAGTTGGGTACAGCCGGTGGGTTGGACAGCTCTGTGCTTGTGCACACTGGGCACAGTTTGCTGCTCGGCATTGGTGCAATCTGCGGCACCGAGTAGGGCGAGGTGGGCGTCAGGCCGCGGTCAGGAGACACAGAGGGAGACCGGCCTGTCCTGGAGCCGCCCGAACCGCTGAAGTCGACTTGGAGGTTTCGACGGGAGGCGTGCTGACCAGGACTTGGCTGACCTGCATGGCCTCCCATGCTGGACCCAGCTGGACCGTGAACCATCCCATGGCCAGACCCGGGGCCATGCCCCATGCCGGGCCCCTGGCTTGACTGCATATGTCGGGGGGAAGTTGGAGTCTCGTGAGTGGCCAGGCGGTAGGGCTCGACAGATCTGGACCCTAGTCCTCCACCTCCGCCCATTCCTACTCCCCCTATTCCTCCCATTCCTCCTCCTCCCATACCTCCTCCTCCTATTCCTCCCATTCCTCCTCCTCCCATACCACCTCCACCTACTCCTCCCATTCCTCCTCCTCCTTGTTGCATGCCAGGCTTGGGGCTGCCCATCGGACCCCTGGAAGAGAGGGACAAGCAAAATAAAAGAGATTAACATCAACTCTTTTAATTACTATTATAGGGTCAGGTTAGATTCCTGCTATCAACCCAATTTTATAGAAACAAACTGAATTTGGTTCAGTCCTTGACAAAGGACAATTTCTGTTCTGTTTCAAAGTAGTTCCGATAAATATTGTTCACAGCAAGATCCTTAAATCATCAAGAGTAAGCAGGACAAAAAGAGATTTTGTTAATGAAATGAGTGTTTGCTAAACTGAGGCAGGGCAGGCCTGACAAGCTCTGGATTTCTCCACGTTGTTGAAGCGTTGTGCATGGGACTGGTGTAAGTACCTACTCCATTTACAAGGATTTTGCATGGTGTTTTCTTTTTTTAACTTTCCCCCAAAACCAAGAATACATGGCCCCTGGTTAGCTCATAGAGGTTTACTCCTCAATGCAGTGGCTGCAGGTTCAACCTGCGGCCCTTTGCTGCAGGTCACTCCCCTTCTCTCTCCCATTTCAAGTCTAAGCTGTCCTATCCAAATAAAGGCCTAAAATGTTTGCCTGCTCTTATGAAGCTGCCAATGTTAGCATCTTCAGCTGACTAGCTTATGTAACCTCCAGTAGTAATGCAGCATTATTTCGAGGCCAGAGGCATTTTATACTGCATTATTGCATGGGGTTACAAGTTAATTGTTTTTTTAAATCACTCAAAGCAGCACACACTTAAAGCTATAGTGCGTAGTTTCTGTCGCCCCCATGAGGAATTCTAAGTTATGACAACAACGCTGTCGGCGCATCCACATGATACAAGCTTTCCGTGATCGTGCACGCGCCCGCACCCCTCCTCCACGCAGTTGCTAGTAGCCAATGAGGACACGGAGGATTTAAAAAATATGACGGACTCTTCAGAAGAGGTAGGCTAATTATCTTCACTTGAGTTTCTGCGCGCGAAAGTAGCCCGATGCCACTATCTTCTGAACATAGTCCCACTGAGAAACAGAGAGAGTTGTGTGGAGCTGATAGCCTTAATTAGCTTTGTATCAACTAACTCATTAGACAATAGCTTGAATGTAACATCATTAATATCAAAAAGTTCCGCACTAAAGCTTTAATTATGCATAACTTTAACCGTAATATATAAAATTAACAAACTCACTGAACTACTCCAAACTAAAACAGATTGACTCGCTATTTTGGCAAGTTAATAAATCCTTTCTAACCCATAAAACTACCTTTAAAATAGTCTGTGTTGGTGTTCATTCAAATTGTATAACAGATGAATTGCTGAATGCAATTATAGTATTGATATTTTTTCTGCTGCAAGAGCAGAGTGAATGTAATAAGCAGCGTTGGTTAATGCCACCCCTGTATTAAATGAAAAAAAATATCTTATTTTATTGAATGCATTATTAAATGAATGAGCATTCAGCCTGGTAATTGTCACTGTATTCCAACAAATTCAATTATTTTCTCACTGCCAGAGAACCAGCAGCAGAAACAACATAAAAAAACTGGCAAAATAATAACTGATTAATTTACTAGTAGCTGCTGAAAGCTGTGGAAGGACCTCCGAACATCCACAGGCATCAACAAATTAAAATGGAAAGTAACAGGCTGCACACACTCACAGTATGCATCTGTGTGTCAAAGGCGACATGCACACATACATTTCAGTCAGAAAATAACACACATAAAGTACATACACTTAGACAATATTAAATGTGTGTACACTTCAGGCAGGAGACACAAACACACGCCTGAGAGGAAACAAATCCGAGAACACATATATTATTACCAAATTGAATAAAAGTGACACAGAGTAATAATAAGCTGTACATATACAGTAAACTATCGAAAGGAAGAACTACAACCCCATGAAAATTTTAGAACAGTTTACAGTAAAATTATTTAAGACCTAGAACATAATACTTCAGCGAATTTAAAGGTCCCATGACATGGTGCTCTTTGGATGCTTTTACGTATATAGACCTTAGTGGTCCCCTAATACTGTATCTGAAGTCTCTTTCCCAAAATTCAGCCTTGGTGCAGAATTACAGCCACTAGAGCCAGTCCCACAAAGAGCTTTCCTTAGTATGTGCCATTTCTGTGTCTTTAGCTATTGAGGTGGAGGGTGGGGGTGTGGCCTTGACCAACTGCTGCTTGTTTGAAAGCCATGATGTCTCTTTCTCATGGGTGGGCCAAATTCTCTGGGTGGGCAAAGCAGAGAAAGGGGAGGTAACCTTTCCCCTTATAACCTCATAAGGAGCAAGATTCCAGATCGGCCCATCTGAGCTTTCATTTTCTCAAAGGCAGAGCAGGATACCCAGGGCTTGGTTTACAACTATCGCCATTTCTAGCCACTGGGGGACCATAGGCAGGCTAGGGGGAACACATATTAATGTTAAAAAAAACTCATAAAGGGAAATTTTCATGCCACCGGACCTTTAAGACTTTTTAAGGCCTAACATTTTTATTTAGAAATTTTAGACTTTTTAAGACCCTGAGTAAACCCTGGTAGAAAGGCATTCTCTATGGGCCCCTCCCCACATCCACAGCTATTCATTCTAGCATCTTACTACTACTACTCAGTCCCCCCCCCCTCCCACCCCCCCCCCAGTCCAACACCCTTGTGTGTGTGTGTGTGTGTATATACATACATACATAATGTGTTTCTGTTTCTGATCTGCCTGGTTACAGTTAGAGAAAGATCGCCTATTGTACATGATTTAAAGAAACCAGCATGGACTGTTTTAGGGCAGGGTGCAAACTGTGTGTTGAAGTCACACACAGGCCATTGGGATGACAGTCACTGTTCTATTATATTCTATTATATTCTATTATACCCTCTATTCTTTTCTATTCTATTGCCTGTGCTGTCAGTGATTGAATGGGTCTAGGTTTGGTGTATTACCAACTTTAATGGTTAATGCACCCAGAAATTGGAAATGTTGATTTACTGAACTCCCATGTCACAATGTTCCAGTCTGCCTCTCCTTTAACTAAAAGGTTTTCTTCTTGGGGACAGTCTGGTCGTGACAAAATCTCTCTGTCTGTGTCTCTACTTTTTCTCCTTTTCTGTTCTCTTTATCTGTCTCCTCTGTAATATGTAAACTTTTCTTTTTCTACATCAAACCCTCTCTCTTTGCTCAATCACTTCTCTCTTCGTTGCCTCTCGGTCTCTCACCCTCTATCTTTTCAGTGGGCACTGACCATAGCCTCGCTTGCCCAATGTTGTCTTTTTTCCTTTGTTGAATCTTGCCTTTTTCAAAAATTTTATTTCCACTCTCACAAAGAAGTGGACCTTTGGCAACAGATTGTCTTTCTTATACATTATATAAGTCTACCATAGAAAAACGCTCCTGTAGTTCAAAATCAGAGACTTTATCTGTGTACACATTCTGTATTTATTCAGTGATAGTAATTTCAAAATATGTTCAAATGTTAAATGAAATTCTTGCAGTGTTTAACAGTGTTGACTCTCATTTTGTTATCATTTTGGTTGAAAAGATTCACCTGCGGCAAGCATTTAAAGCGGATCAAGTAAAGCCTCGATTACACTCCAATCTGGACGCTGCCACTTGTAGCGTACTGCGGTCGCTTTTTTGGACGGTCCACCCTGACCCTCACAGACATGGGCGGATGACGACATTTACGTCACACAGACTGAACCGGAAAGGCAAGCAGTTGGCTTTGTAAGGCCAGAGTGACTAAAAACTACTGATTATACTGACTGTACACTTCAAAGTCTGTCTTGCTAATAAGAGACTACACATCCTTCAGTCTCAAATCTACAGTAGCTCTGCACATTTTCCGACCATCACAGAGCAGCAAACCAATCAAAAACTAATCACTGTGCACATACACTACAACACACACAGCCGGAGTTGCTGTGCGGTGCATGTGTGTGTGTTTGAAGGGGAGTGGGGTGACTCAACAAAAACCTCGAAGTTTCCCTGATTCACGCAGCAGAGACATTGAAGGAGACAGGATAAGAGACTTAAAGCCGATGGGGAAACTGATGATGGGAAAAGAGGTTGAAAGAGAAAACGAGAGGCAAAGGAACATGAGCTACAGTACACTCACAGCAAAATTGGTTCTATATTTCACCAAAAATGATTCGCCTGGTGTCAGTTGGTTATTCTGTTGCTATAGCAACCCCTACTGGCACAGTTCTAAAGTAGTAGTTTATCCGGCATTGTTACATCCAGCCTTTCTTTTAGATCTGTGACCAAACAAATGCTGACAAAAGCATCGTCCAACTGCTCCTCAAGTGTCTACATTTTGAGATATATTGTATACTAAATATCATGGACTAGCTGATTGCTTGACCAATTAACCGGTTCTAAAATATGGTTGATTAGATCCTTGCGCTGAGAATGAAGGAGGAGGGGGTGAACTATAGTCTGCTGCCTGACTGCAGGTTTTCATTTGCAATCCCAGAAACTCCCCGGAGGAGGTGCTTTCAGTTTTTATTGATGTTAGCCTCAGTATTCTTCTCTTCCAGTTGATACACAGAGCAAACAGAGGTTTGGGTAGGATTTACCTGATCATGTTCCCCCGTAGCCGGGTACATTCCTTATCCCACATCTAGACCTGCAGCAAAACAAGTCTATTTAGGTTATTGGTGGACCCAAACTAAACATCTATTTCCTCCCCCTCCTCCTCAGCCTCCATTTCTTCCCACTCTGGGCTGTTGACAGAATTGCATTTGTACGGCCCATTTATTTCCATCTGCCTCCCATCTCTTTCTCCTTTCTCTCCACTTTGCCTCCCATTTTTTTCTGTCCTCTCTTCATTTCCTCTGTCCCCTCTTTTTTCTTTCCCTTTCTTCATTCCCTGTCTCTCGGTTCTTCGGAGTTGCGCAAATTAAGTTTGGGGAGCACATATTTGCTAGTTAACCTAACCTTTCATGCATTCCTGCCCATGGCATTCATGATCTTGGAAGGTCAGAAGACTAGCTAGCTAGCTACGAACAGAGTTCACTCTGCGAATTTAAATAAGCTTTGACAAATGGTTTGCATGTTGTTAACTTAATGAAGTGCTACGTTTGTGTTAGCTCCTAAAGACAGGCTAAGACAATCTAATGTCTTTGACAGAAAAAAGTGTTGAACTGTTAGACAGGAAAACTTCTGTGGTTTCGCCAACAGAGGATACATTTCTACCTGCCTCATCTTGTCTCCCTTTTTCCTTTCCTCCCTGTCTCCTATTATTTGTTCCCCTTTCCTCATCCCTTTCTTTCAAATCTTGCTATGCCACAGACTTTTGGAGCACACTAGCTAACTAGTCTGAATAAAACAAGAATGAACTGTATAACAATAAAAAGGTAACAGTTTGGCTATAGCATGATGCTAACTTAGGGGACCACTAAGCCTCATAACATCAGCTCCTGGAGACAAGCAGTGCCAAACCTAGTAGTAGTTTTTTTTTTAAACTGTGGTTCCACCATTAGTAACATGGTGCCTCTTACTTCTCCCCCTACTTTGTCTCTCTAGTTTCTGTCATTTCATCTCCGGTCTCCTTTTTTAATTTTCCTTTCCTCATCCCCATTTTTTTCATATCTTGTTTACAGGTCCTACAGTTTTCCAGGGCACAGGTTAGCTAACTTGCATGAATACAAAAAGGCACTATAAACATAAATTAAATGCACAAATCAAATGTTTTCACTCTTGTACATGACAGTCATGTTCTTGGAAGGTCAGCAGACTAGCTTACTAGCCTACTACCTATCAGTTTGGTTAGCTTGTTTTTGGGCTAACTGAGTGCTAGCCTATATAACATTAGCTACCAGAACAAGTCTCTGGGCTTAACATTTTTAGGCAGGGAAAGTGTAGTGTATCCTTGCTACCACACTGGCTCAGCTACTGTAAAAAAGTGTTGGTGAAACATCAGTCCTCTCTCATGCAAAAATGCGATAGCATCACAGCATGAGTACTTTCAAGATTGACAGTCCTAATTATGGTAGCCTATATGAAATAGCTTGGAGTTTGACCATGTTTGATGATCTTCTGCCTTAAAAATAGTTAAAGCTTTCATACCATGGAGCTAGAGGTGATAGTGTTCATCAGCTAATGAACTTAGCAGTAATTCAACATTAGAGATGCAAAGTTTTAATCAGTAGATGAAAAGAAATAAAGTAAAATCACCCTGCTGGAGTATTGTGCAACTCATTATTACAGTAGGCTATGTAAGCACGTGGTAAAGCTGTGTTATGTAATCAGTTATGTCAACAGTTGCATGGCAGTGCAGTGTAAGGGGCTTTGCTGCAAATGACTGTAATGATACCACATGGTGCTGAGTAAAGGCCACAAACACTGACCTGGATTTAAATTGAGACACATCCTAAAAGGCTGAATAATGAATTTTGTTCCCAAATGTGGAAGTGATATCCACCCGTCCCCCCAAAAACGGACACACTCTCTAAATGGCTTTAAGCACAATTAAAGAAGGGTAGCGGATAGAGGATACCGGCTGCAAACAAGGCTTTCTTTCTAATAGAATAAAAAAAGTCATGGACGATGTCTTCAGCGTCACCACAGCTACAATATTATTTCTCATTTTAATCACCTTCAGTGGGATGCATAGTAGGTCCACCACACCAGGTGCTTGATGGTTGCTGTTTGATTTACAGCCAGAGAGGCTGGAGACTGAGAGCACTAACTGTATTCTACGATCCCCAGGCGCCTGTCTACGCACGGGCACATGCACACACACACACACACACACACACACACACACACACACACACACAAACACGCACGCACACGTACGTTTACTGTATTTTGCAGCACTGATACTCTGTCAACCAGATGTCTAATGTACCCCTCCATCTATTTACTCTATGTCTTTAGCCCATATCTTTGTAACCTTCTGATGCGTTCTCAGCAGATGGCTGCTATAAATGACAACCACTGGTCCATCATTTAAACGTTTATTTAAATGTTTTTGTTCGTGTGGAAAAATGATATATGCATTCATGTACATGCAGAGTGTGTACACTGTTTGTTTGTGTGTGTCCTGGTTATTGTCATGTACGTTTCTTTCTGTGCTGAATGTGTCTCCAGCAGATGTCCTAATATTCCACGTGAACAGTATGATAGGATGGCCGTAACCTGCACTCAGACACCAGTCTACATTTACCTCTCAGTGTGCAGGTTCACTGTGTTTTCAGCTGTTAGAGATGCCATTAACACCCCAGTGCGTAACAGACTGTTCATTATGAACCATACAAACACACAAACACACACACACATGCCTGCACCTACAGTATGCATAGAGCTTGCAATCACATTGAATAGGATATACAAATTTACCCAAACAACCTCTCTTTCTCATGCATACACACACACACACACAGCAGCAGCAGAGACTGATTGAGATGTAGGCTACTGTATAATGCCTCATCAACTCTTCTTCAAGTCAAACCAAGTCCCCAAGACAGAAAAAGCTAGAAAAGAAATTGGATTTAGAAAATGATGATGTAGAAATGAGGACGTCTGTCTGACTGATTACTTGTTAGCTGGTCTCTCTGACAGGCTGCCTACATGGCTCACCCTGCTGGTTGACAGGCTGTCTATTTTCTGATTGGCCAGCTTATTGACTAATTGACTGAGCGATTATCGCTGTCTGACTACAGACGCTGCCTCGATCGGCTCAGACGCTGAAATGAAAGCAGCCAAATTCTGACAAATGGAGGCAGGTGTAAAAATGATCAAAGTGAAAAAGCAGTAAGATGCAGGAGAGAGGAGAGGGGAGAGCGAAGGTCTCAGGGAAGAATTACCCTGCTTAGCATGCTGCTCCACACCTGGAAACTTATCCTTCACCCTCTCTTTCTCTCTCATCCCCACATTTATACATATTTATGCCTGCAGACACACGCACACACCAATGGAAATCCATTTCAAGGTGTTTCCCTTCCTGCCGCACCTGCTCACTGAATTCAATCTGACTCTACGACATTATGAATCAATATCTACCAATCTGGATATGTATAGGTTGAATCAGTCCATAAAACGGGCCCGGTTCTAGGCAGGGGCATGGGGGGGCAGTATTCCCCCCTTCATCCCATATTTTAAAAATATGTATTTTATTTTGTCCTCGTCGGTTCAACCAATCATAAAAATGCCACACGGAAATACTATGTATTTCCAAATAAAACATGGGGACACAACAAGAGAGCGTGACACTTTTATAATCTGTGTAACTTTGGCCAGACTGCACGCACGTCCCACCCGAGCAGGTTCGGTGGGAGACCGTCAGACTGGAGTATTCTATCACAAAGCTAGTTTCATGTTTCTGTTGTCCCTGTCACAAATTCGGCGCATCCAATGAGATATAGTGTTTACCAGGCAAGGATTTAATCCTGTTGGGCGCGGAGCTCTCCGCCTCCCTCTGGAGCTCCAACCACAGGTCGAAGGTGACAGCGAAGCGGATCTGGGGTTGCATCTCATAACCCTTAAAGGCTGCATCTCATAGCCCTTAAATTGCCTCCTTGAGTCCTCCACTTGCCTCCCTTCCTTGCATCTTAGTCCCTCGAGCAAACGGCGAGCAAACTGTGTTTCAGAGGGATGAGATGTCCTTTCCTCTGAAGCGTCACATGAATTCGTCAGCTGTGTGGGCGGAGTTAGCAACTCCTTCAGCTGCACGGCTTCCGGAAAGGCTGCTCCCGTGTATCCTCGCCTATAGCTCCTCGATGAGCCCTCCTCGATGAGCCCTCCTCGTGGATCCCTCCTCGGTCCTCGGGGCAGAAATAAGAGCTTTGAGATGGCTTTCACAGAGGAGGGACAGAACACCTTCAGGTTCAGCCGAGGACCGAGGAGTCGAGGAGCTATCAAATAAGGGCCATGAGATGCAGCCTGGGTCTGTGCTGCCGTCTGATTTCGTTCCACTTCCGGGATTGCTCCGGTGCCGCAGGAAATTCCGCCGGATGCGTGTATTTTTGACAATGTCCGTTAACTTCTGCTTTTTTGTGTTGAAATTTTAAACTCCGGTGGATTCATGAGGACTATGGTTGACTGCTCCTCAGATCTCTGCAGGGTAAATTGAGACACTTAGCTAGACTATCTGTCCAATCTGAGTTTTCTCTCGCACGACTATTTCACTCCGTGCGGAGTTTAGCACCGCTCATTATGATTGTGATTGGTTTAAAGAAATGCCAATAAACCAGAGCACGTTTTTCTCCAATCCTGGAATGCTGTGTGGACTAGCCAGGCCCTCCTCTGCTTCGCAGCGTGTGGAAGGTCTGACAAACCGAGACTATGTTCACACTAACCAAACAAATTTGACATTGGGGTCAAGTGTAGTCGGATCTGACCCAGGTCCCTGATGTAAAAGCCCCCTTACTCATATTACATATTTTTTTTATATTTTGAATTGTCACTTGTATTTTACCTCACATAAATAAAAATGTTTCCACCATAAATTGGTGCATAAAAATGCCTCAGAATGTAGCAAGTGTATGGCACTTCCCTGGGGGAGGACCCCCTACTTAATGTGTTAAAGGCTCATTCTGAGACAGGAAACCCTGTGAATTACCTCTAGTCATTGGTGCCTAACCAATATCTCTTGCTGCCCCTCTCACTGCATTGTGAACTTTAACACCCCTCTACCATCTCCTCTGCACTTGGATTGAAATTCCTATCAGTGGTGTCTCCCCCAGGAGAGGCGAATAAATGCAATTTAACAGAGGAGAGCAAAAACCAAAGGGAGAGGACGAACGGTGCAAGTGTAAACACAGAGGAATAAGCAAGTGTGAAGATGCATGTAGAAGAAATAAACAGGCGAGCATGTTGCTGTCAGTTTCAAATGAATAGACTTTAACAGTAACACTGAAAGTAAAATATACATGCAAATATATGCATTGAAAAGAGTGTGCAGTCGTGCTTGCTTGTGTGCATGCATGTTTGTGCAGGATGATGCAAGCTTTTGGTCAGTGTAAGTTAGAGAATTTTTACTTTTAGCAATGTGACATATTTCAGAGTGAATAGTTATAAGGGAGATTTAAATCACATCCTACAGATTTGATTGGATCAACCCGTTCTCACTCCCAACTCGTAAAATACTGACGCTTGGTCAGTGGCTCTCAGCGTCCGGTACCTCGGCCGCAGCGCTGTAAGATGACGTAGTATTAAGAGAGACAACGGTAGCGAGTAGTATAAAAGACCCGTTATTGTCCCGTGTGTCACTGAAACGTATATTTTGTAACCCCACCACCACCCACGATCTTTTCCTAAACCTAACTGTCCCGTTCTCGTGCCCCATGTCAGTACATCCCAACCCAGAGCGTCAAAAAGTGATACCAATAGTCCCGACCAAGCGCGTCTAAATATGAAGCTAAAGGAAACTTTTTGCGTCAATAACAAACGCCAAAGGCACCTGACCAAGCATCGCTATTTGTCGCGATGGGAAAAAATATAGAGATGAAGGTGGCTAAAATTACTAGCATTTCTGTGAGAGTTTGATTAGTCAGACAATTTCTACCAAAAATCTAGCAATTACCATTTGTATATGTGACTTTCCAAGTCCATACAATTTTTGTTAAAAAAGAAAGGAGAAAATAAAAAAAAATACAGTATATATATACAGTATACTGTATATATATACTGTATATCTGTGGGCTCTGGATAGTACCTCACATGAAAAAAGGACACATTTCAAAAGATCAGATTATGTGAGTTAGACACACACACACACACACACACAGTGTATTTTTGGGCACTTGAGTGTAGCAGGAGTTAAATCCTTCACAGGACTTCTTAGAGAACACTCTTTCCAACAGGCTATACTGACCACTGATCACTGACTGTGTGTGTGTGTGTGTGTGTGTGTGTGTGTGTGTGTGTGTGTGTGTGTGTGTGTGTGTGTGTGTGTGTGCGTGCGTGCGTTCGTGCATGCGTGCGTGCTTGTGCCATTTGTGAAAACTTACTAGGCTAACACAAATGTTCAAACTGTTCCTCATTATGAGCAAGTCCAACAGATGATAGTGCGAATTGATACTAAGTTGTTGCCATCCTTTGTGATAATTACTAATGCAATTTAATTTAGAGTAACCCTTGTTTTTATTGTAGCAATTTGGATGCCCAACAAGTTGGCTGTTTTTATGTTTCTATAGCCTCACACTTCTGCTGCTCTCAGATAAAAATTGTATACCCGTTCAGTGTTTTTGGTAAGGTACCTGTTACACTATTGGAAATGCATTTTGTTTTTCTTTCCACCTGACGTAAATTCATCTCTGTCTAATTCTCTCCTCCCTCCTCACTATTAAATATTATTTCCCCCAATCAGCCATCTTTTTGCTCCACTAGCAGCAGCAGCAGCAGCAGGCTATTTCATGCTGTGTGTGTAATAAAAGGATTAATTTGTGCTGCTCAGACTCAGAATGGGCAGTAAATGGGACAGAAGGGTATAAATAGAAACTACCTCACTCAACACTTTATATTTCCTGAAACAGATTGCCGCAAAAGAGGCAAAAAAAACAAAAAAATCTTTTCTCAGCAATCATCATCATCATCATTGTCACTAGTGTGCTGTTCCTAATCATGCATCTTTGTTTTTTGCCTCCTGTTGCTGTCTGTAAATCAGAATGGACCAGAATAATAACTGTGCGATGACATGTTGAAAATGAATGTAGAAACATGGCTTAGCATGATACATTGACAACAGGTTAAGAGGAGAGTGTACAAGTTACATGAAACAGGCTGCGCAAATGACTCCACAGCAAAGTTCCCAGTTGACCTTTAGTCAAGATTATTTTCTCAGACTACTGCTGTATGTCCACATCCAAGTATGAGCTTCCACGCTCAATGATTTGAATTATTCTATATTATTATAGTATCTTCATTAGGTACCTTGTGGAGTTTCTGACTAGTTGTACTATGGAGTAGGTCCTTGTTTTCTTTCTATAATGTATGCGCACGAGGACACATGCACACATGAGAGCACATGGACGGTACAGTTTATATTCCTGCTGCTGGTTTTATGATATTCCACTGATTGACACATGGCAGCAAAGAAACATAGCAACGTGCCAACAAAGGTAGTGAAGAAGAAAACTGCACGCTACCAAACTTTTTAAATTAATTTAAACAATGCACGATTTGAAAAGGTCCCATGGCATGAAAATTTCACTTCATGAGGTTTTTTAACATTAATATTAGTTCCCCCAGCCTGCCTATGGTCCCCCAGTGGCTAGAAATGGTGATAGGTGTAAACCGAGCCCTGGGTATCCTGCTCAGCCTTTGAGAAAATGAAAGCTCTGATGGCCCGATCTGGAATCTTGCTCCTTATGAGGTCATAAGGAGCAAGGTTACCTCCCCTTTCTCTGTTTTGCCCGCCCAGAGAATTTGGCCCACCCATGAGAGAGAGACATCATGGCTTTCAAACGAGCAAAGTGGCAGTTGGTCAAGGCCACACCCCCACCCTTGCCCCCCCTCTCTCCTCTTCAATACAGGACAACAACAGGGTTATGATTAGAAAAAGTCAATTCTGACTTGAAGCATGAGAGGGGACATGAACTTCAGTTTCCTTTGTCAAAGTAATAAGAATTACCCAATAACTTTCCCTGACCTCTTCCTACGTTGTCGCTTTTCTACAGAACGTCACACTATTTCCTGCACCAAAAAACAACATTGCCACTGAAGGTGTAGATTAGTTTACGAACGGAACTTGCAGAAGATGGAGTGCAGTAACAGGCTGAGTTGTTTTTCCACTGCTGTTGAAAAGAGAGATTGTGTTGTTGTATTTTAATAATTCAACTGTTTGTTATTGTTTCTTGATGGTGAAACATTTTTCAGTTTAGACTTCATAGTCTGTTTTTTTCAATACAAGACTTATTTTAAATAGGTTTCCATTTAATTACGTAACATTATGTTTGTATGCCTTGCTAACTGGATGTCAGCAGTAATATAGATCATTTCTAGCCTTGGCATTGTTTTTTTCCATCACTTTCCTTCCTTCTTTTTTCAGTTAGTTGCCTGAATGTCTGTAACTACAGCCTATCAGGCTAGTGGATTAAATTAGAAAAAAAAATGTTGCTCTACAGAAACAGATGGGAAAAATTTGTGCCAGGCTGAAAATGGTGCCATTAGGCTTTAGGTTGTAGTCGTAAAGTATTTGCTGCTGATTTGATTTTATCACATTATCAGCCAAGAGGATCACAGCTGGCAAGCACAAATTACCACTAAGCTAATTTCACTTGAAATCAGACTTGTTGATTAAAGGCTGTGGTGAGACATTGATCATGTGTGGTGTTTATAATGCATCAACCTGGTGGTTTCAATCCTAGAATGCCAGGTGACCATGTCTGAAACGAGATCGTGGGTTTTAATTGGGCCGCTGAGGCCTGAAGGTCATGAAACGCAGTGAGCACACAGAGGACTCACTTCTCAAGTGAGGATGAAATCAATAAGGGTCGAGACTGGAGTTATGAGGTTGCTGTGTGACAGTGAGGATATGCAGCCTGTCCTTGGCAGAGCCACAACGCAACAGAACTGCTGAGCCACATGTGTCCTGCTGGATTTACCTCTCTCTCTCTCTCTCTCTCTCTCTCTCTCTCCCTCTCTCCCTCTCTCCCTCTTTATTCTGCTCATTAACTGTCATTCTGGACTGTCAAACTGAATCAGAGACAAGCAGGCGACTGCCCATCGAGGCCTTCAGAGACATGGAGGTGTTGCACCAAAAGTAGAGCTGCAGGGATCGCAGACAGCTGCTCACTTCACAGCACAAACATGCCTCACATTTGTCACTTGTAATTTCTATTTTGTTTAATTCATGGCCTTTTTGGGTAGGTTAGAGCTGGGTCATTTTTTTTTTTTTTTTAACACTATATATTACTATAAACCGGCAAGTCTGATCCTGAAACACAGGCAGAACAACCTGAACCAGCTTTGCAACCTAGACTGGAGCAAGAGTTTCAGAGTGGCAAGTTATTTAAATGTTAACAAATTAGTCTTTCATACGTAACGTTTTAATTTTGCACTGTCTCCTGGACATGGCGATACAACTATCTGAACTCTTCAGGCCTCCGCTCTAACTTGCTTGGTTTGAGGGCGTGCCACACTAGCAGCTAAAACGTGTGTTACAAAGTGACGCAAAATGAAGCACGTTTGTCACAGAAGTAAAGGCTGGACTACAATAGAGCTGTTTCGAGCAGTTTGTGAACAGTGTTTTCTGTTGGAGATGGTAAGTCCCTTTTCGGTGGACTTTGGGCTTTTTCACTTTCTAAACCTATTACATGCATAAAAAAGATACATAACACAATAAAGGAAAGGGAAAAAGTATAAATAAAAAATATGAGCACTTTAACACATGGGGCTCACGCTCAACCAGCTGACCTATCCAGGCGCCCCATAAAAATTACTTTTTATCAAATATTTGTTTTACTCATCCTTACCACTGGTGATTAAACCAGGAGAGTTTTGCGTCCAAAATGAATGTGACTTTTACTTCTGGTACCCTGGTTCACTGCTCTGTTAATAATGGTATAAAACTGTTGACCTCTGGTTACTCCAATCTGCTCACAGATCAGACATGGCTGATTTAAGGAACTAATATTCTAAAAGTACAGTGCTTGGTTTGTGGATTTTTGAATGTAATTTCTATTTTAGAAGACCATGAAAGGAGTTATTTCATACCTTCTGAAAGCTGTAAAATATTTGGTAAGAGCTGCTTCCAGGAGCAGGACTGAAACTTCTTTGTCTTTTTGTGACAGACAAACTTTGCATTGGACCCACTCCCAACTGATATGCTATGTCTCTCTGACATCCTACTTTCTCATCTTGCTTCTGTTTTTTCTATTCCCTTTCTTTCTCCAACTCTCTTTATATTTTCAGCTCTATTTACTTTCTTTATTCTGTATAAAAACCGACTGTTCACCAACCAACTGCATCTTTATTTTTCTGTGACATATTTAAAATGCTTCTAAAAGTGGAGACTTTGAGACTATGAGAGTCTTTGTTTTCCCACACTGGAACGGGGTTGGCTCGTTATTGGATTTAGGTTCAAAATCAGACAAGTCGGCATGATAACAGGAAACAGAAGCTGCAGCTCCTTTTGAAGCTGCTGGAAAACTGCTCGCAAACCTTTGAACACATCGGCCAAAGTGACCTAAATTCAAAAATCCCATTTTTTTTCCCTAATTTCATGCTGATAACAGAAAACATCCGATTTAAGTGTCTCTCGCTGTGCCAACCCTCCCCCACTGAGTCCAAATGACTGCAGGAACATGAGACCGTCATCCAGAGGAAACTTTCGCTTCACTCCATCAGCGAACAAACACAAAGTATTTAAAGATTTCAAAATGGAGAAATTAGTGATTTTTTAGTATAAATCTTACTAAACATTCATTAAACTCTGCATGTTGTCAGCATGTTTTACTCACATAAAATCACTGATTTGGAATTATGGGTTTGTGTTTATGCAACGTGACATCATGACTTCACGTAAACATACACGCCACTTTCCCAAAGCCAAGTGGCGTGTTATCTGTACACATTTTGAGCTATCCGCGTGTATGTCTACGCTGTATACAGCGGGCGGCAGTCTGCAACGTCACAGCGTAAACACAGACGCCACTTTCTAAAGCCACGTGGCGTGTTATTGCGAGGCTACGTGTTATCGCGAGACTACGGTTGGTTTTAGGAAACGTCACACGCAGGTTGAGTTTAGGAAAAGGAAAACGGGGTTGGGTTTAGGAAAAGAACAAACGTGGAAACACGTGGGACATGAAGGAAACATCACACGCGGGACACAATCTCTGCTCTCCTGGGTGAAAGTTCTGTGTTTTATCCATCCGAATTGGAGTGTCATACATACGCCACTTCATGAGATCAGTCTGGTTTATGAACAAGACTTTTTGTATGTTTGAAGAGTCTGTGGTGCTGACTTTCGTTAGCCTGGCATCACCAGACTAATTGGCGAAAGCATATTAGGGCACGGACCCAAATGGGCGAAATTAACATCAGCGATTATCTGTCTCCCGTTCACTTCCATTCTATGCGAGCGAAGGGGCGGTTCAACTTTTGGGAACTTTGACTGGCAAAATCCCAGCCTCAACCAAAAGCAAACCGTCTCTCTCTCATGGGTGGGCCAAATTCTCTAGGTGGGCAAAGCAGAGAAAGGGGAGGTAACCTTGCTCCTTATGACCTCATAAGGAGCAAGATTCCAGATCGACCCATCTGAGCCTTCATTTTCATTTTTCGCAGAGCAGGATACCCAGGGCTCGGTTTACACCTATCACCATTTTTAGCCACTGGGGCACCATAGGCAGGCTGGGGGAACGCATATTAATGTTAAAAAAAAAACCTCATAAAGTGAAATGTTCATGCCATGCGACCTTTAAAGCATGAGTCATAGTCTTAAACCCGCCCAATGTGAGATAAACGGTTGTGATTGGTCCGTCGAGGTTCTCTTTGGCTGGAAATCTGTTTGAATGGGAGAGGGGCCAGACGTATCTGCAAGAGCAAATGAAACATGAACTAGCAGATTCGGCTGGTTTCCAGGTTAGATTTTAATTGAGCTTGTAGCAAAAAAAAACCCTTTTTTATCCACCATCTTTGATTAAACCACAGTAAAGGATCAGTTTAATTTCTGTACAACACAGTCTCACTCCCTACTCGTCAAATGTATGACGCATGGTCAAGGACCCTGGCGTCAAGTTTCAACGAAATAGGGGTACCCTTAACTTCATTTTTCGACGAGGGGGTCCGTCAGATAGACATACATGTTATTCCCTCACCGTCGGATATCGACGAAAGAAAAAAACACGCCCCCCATCCCTTAACTCGAAATCTGGGACAGTTATTGGTATTTTTAGCCCAATAGCCGCTGTTTTAATCAACATTATTCACGAGATATTATCATGGTTTATATGTATTTCTTTTAATGTTATTATTTCGGTCTATTTCGGCCAGGGAAGCTGGGTTGCTTTTTTGTTGATTTATATTTTTTAAACTATAACGCCAAATCTATCAACATTTATTTAGATGTTATCATGGTATTCATTTCTTTACTTTAATAATATTATTTCGGTCTTATTACCGGTGAAATATTACAGTATATGCTGTAATACAGAACATTACGCTATGACCTGAGCTGGGCCTATCCCCCAATGCAATGCGGCCATTCATTTCAAAGAATCGGGCAGCGATCAGCTGGTCTTTAACGCCAGGATCGCTTCAATATACATATATACAGTCAGTGGTTGTGTCACCAGCAACAACACGTTGCTCAGTTTTGTTCCAGTAAGTTATGAACCATAATAACGTTTAAACGAATCCGCGGAAAACTCCGGAAGTGACGTTGTACGTCCCGCTCAGCGGATACGAAGATACAAATATATAATATTCGTAATATTGATGTTTTTTTTCTAACGTTGTATTTGAGGAGTTAAACAATAAAGATAGTTATAATAATAAAATACAGTTTCATGTATTTGTCTACGTTTAAACGAATCCGCGGAAGTGACGTAGAAATTCCACATCTCGTCTGTGAAAGAATGTTCCACGTTGTACGTGAGAATTTACACAATAAAATACTAATAATGAAAACATTGTGTTTTATATTTAGCACTTTGATTTGCCTCAACCTACAGTTGAGTGTTTAGAAATACAGCCTAATGGCTTGTTTGACTAATTTGCATTTGTTTTGAATTGTACTGTTGTGAAAAACAATAAACTATATACAAAGAGAAGCATTTTTATTTTATTTTCCATGCATAGTTATTTAAAAAACGCAATTTTCTAATTTTGCAGTTGATTAATATTAATAGCAAAGACTAAAGGGGAATAAAACAGTATAAGAGTATATTTATGTGTGGGACTTAGTTTGATTTAAAATCACACTGCATTATTAGTTGTTTTAAATAAATTACTTTTTTGAAATATCAATTTATTTTAGGCCTAACATATTAATTATTATATTCAGAAGATGATCCTCAAATCAATCACCGTGGTTACAGCTTGTAGCCATCCTAACCTTTGTAGCCTTTACTGAGACTACCTTTTCAAAATTAAGAAGGGACTAGTTTTAGGAAGCATTTTCAGGAAATTAAAAGGATAAGCAGATTGTTGCCGAGGTTTTTGTTCACAGATTAAGATGTATAAGGCTTTGTTTGGGTATGTATACATATACAACATGTGTTTTGGCATTTTTGGCACACTTCTACCTCAGCCCTACTGCACAAAGACAAAACTCACACATCTCATTCAACCATTTCACAAGCTGAGGAGTTGGTAGTGACATGGGTCAGAGCAGTGGTTCCCAACCTTTTTTCCTTGGTGCCCCCCCCCCTACTCATGTCTAAGAAAAGCTGACCCCCCCCCCGCCCCCCCCTTGAAACTGAAGTTGAGGTAACTCTCGAGATAGAGCTGGGTCAGAGGATAACAGAGGTCATAAATGATGAACCAATCCATCGGCTCTGCTCCTATAGGCCCAATGGTGTTCATATGGACAACATGCACCTTTGGCTGGAAGGCCCGTGTTGAAAGTGTGTGTTATCATTTAGAGCAGACACCCACGGTGAATCAGATGGTTTATGTTATACAAGGCTGCATTACAGAGCATATTAATATGACTGTCATGAAGGTTGTGTAGAGGAATAGAAACCAGTCTCTCCAGGCAAGCACACAGAATATGGTCTGCTCTATCTTTATTCTCCATGCCAAGTATGAGCTCTTATCCTCTGGCAGAAGATATGGGTAAATTTAACTTTTCTAAACTATAGGCCTAATTTGGACCTACCTCAATTAAAACTTTAAATAATGTTGCTTGAGATTGAGGGTGTGCAATAGCTTCATGATATGAAGCATGGTTGTGTTGCTCTTGTCACTGTTTGTGAAAGATGAGCAATAGATTGTTGCTGTGTGATGTGCTTCAGTCTAGCCTATATCTCTTTGTTCATGTTGTTTTTTTATTGTAAGTATGTCAGCTGTATGATAAAACAATATGTCAAGTGTTATTTGTGAAGCATTTGAACTCAAGGCAGATATCCCTCTGGGGAACAATAAAGTATCGCCTGCAAAGTGGTCTCCATGATATGTAAAAATTAAAAACTTTGTCGTAGGACTATAGCAAACACATCGTTGGAAAGGTCTCAACCTGGAGAGTAACAAATGTCAGTCTGAAGAGGATACATTACTCCTGCTTTGAAATATTGACCTCTGAACCAGTTTGAAGGCCTGTCATTTAGCAACAGAAGGTGCTACACACATAAGACCAGCTGTTATAGAAAGCTCTGGACCTCAGCTGTCATGTAGATATGGTCACCAAATTGTAACTACTGTAAGCACTGTCAAATATGGTAATAAGCTATTTTCACCTATTTAACGATTTTATTTTTAAAATCTGATGACACCAGTGTGTTCTCCATACCAAAAAACCCCAGGGTGTATCAAAAATTATACACTGCCAACTTTTACTTATGAGAAATATACCAATATACTTTAAAACTACAACTCCCATAAGAAACGCCACAGAAGCTGTTACAAAGCTTGAGCACTTGTAGTTCTTCCGGGGTGGGTGGGGGGACTCGTTCGGCTCCTCTTTCTGCTGTCTGCCGTAAGCATAGACAGTATATAATGGACCAATAGACCCCGTTGCTCTGGACGGAGACCAGTGAAGGCTATTAGAAGCACTTTTCCGGTGATCTCTTCCCTTACTGCGCAGCCTCCAACTGACAGAGACAACGTAAATGTGACGTGAGCAACGTGTCTGAAAGTGTGAAGTCTTCTGGTAGCTGTGCCGAGAGAAGTCTCAATCATTTCCAATCTTACATAGACGGAGAGTGTAGGTATATGTAAGGAGATAACATGGACACAGGCTAATTACTGATCACTAACATGCTAGTTAACATTAGTAATTAAACCTAAACAGCTAATGTAAGTCGAAACTGCCTGCGAGCTTCTCCTGTACTATACGGTAATTCCTCTACTGTGCGACAGTAAGTCTCGTGGTTATGACACAATCGTTAGCGTATTTTTACAAAGCGTCTGCTACGGGGCCATAACGTGAGGTACAAGGTAATGGAGCCTTTTATACATTGTTGTGTTTCTTTAGAATTAAACAATGGACAAATAGAATCTTTAAACGCTTCAGATGTAAAGTTATTCGCAGTCAAGTGACGTAAAAACAAAATGGCGGTCAGTGGAATGCTAACAAGAGGTGATACCTTTGTAGCAACAAAATGGCGCCATCGGAGGTTCGCGTTCTGAAGCGAAGCTTACCCCCTTGGCCGTAAGATGGCTTGATTCCATTTCAGATTGATGCCGCCGGCCGGCCGGCCGAGCACACAATGCATGAGACAAATACATGAAACTGTATTTTATTATTATAACTATCTTTATTGTTTAACTCCTCAAATACAACGTTAGAAAAAAACATCAATATTACGAATATTATATATTTGTATCTTCGTATCCGCTGAGCGGGACGTACAACGTCACTTCCGGAGTTTCCCGCGGATTCGTTTAAACGTTATTATAGTTCATAACTTATTGGAACAAAACTGAGCAACGTGTTGTTGCTGGTGACACAATCACTGACTGTATATATGTATATTGAAGCGATCCTGGCGTTAAAGACCCGCTGATCGCTGCCCGATTCTTTGAAATGAATGGCCGCATTGCATTGGGGGATAGGCCTATCGGCTTGGAATGCGTCCAGCTCGGGTCATAGCGTAATGTTCTGTATTACAGCATATACTGTAATATTTCACCGGTAATAAGACCGAAATAATATTATTAAAGTAAAGAAATGAATACCATGATAACATCTAAATAAATGTTGATAGATTTGGCGTTATAGTTTAAAAAATATAAATCAACAAAAAAGCAACCCAGCTTCCCTGGCCGAAATAGACCGAAATAATAACATTAAAAGTAATACATATAAACCATGATAATATCTCGTGAATAATGTTGATTAAAACAGTGGTTATTGGGCTAAAAATACCAATAACTGTCCCAGATTTCGAGTTAAGGGACGGGGGGGCGTGTTTTTTTCTTTCGTCGATATCCGACGGTGAGGGAATAACGATAGTTACGTTATTGTAACTCCAGATTCTATGAGTATAGGCGTAGCCCTCTAAGGCTACGCTATTGGGTTTATCCCTTCGCGCATGCGCAGTCGTGAAGATTTTCTTTCCCGCCCTTGCGTACAGTACGGGCTTCAAATACGTCCGCAGATACTGTATATGTACAGAGCGGACCCGTTGTTCATCTCCCAACATCAGCTTTTTCTTCAGCTAATGTAATAGGAGCAGGTGGCCCCGAATCTTAGAGGGGCTACGCCTATACTCATAGAATCTGGAGTTACAATAACGTAACTATCGTTCTATTTCGTATAGGCTTCGCCCTCTAAGGCTACGCTATTGGGTTAGAGCGAAGCTGATGTAGTCAATGCCACCTGCGACATAGACTTTTTCTCTCTCTCTCATGCATTGGCAGAAGATCGCATCAGAAGCGTTATTCTGGTAAAAAGAGCCTGCCATGGTAAAGACTTGACCTAGCTGGCTGCAAAGCACAAGCCATGAGTGTGGCGTGCATGATAGTGAGAGTTGTAAATGATTGACAATTATGGGACGTCCATGTTCCTCTCAGCCACCCAGTGTAGGGGGGGGTGAGGGTCTCAGACGAGAGACCTACACATGCAGCGGTACATATCATGATTGTAGGCGTGCATGGTAGTGAGAGATAGTGACAACATATATATGAGGCACCGCTCTCCTCCCAGCACCCACAGCAAAAAAAGGTACTGGTAAAGGTGCTGGCAGGCAGAGCACACATACAACGGAGTATATTCGACGTTGAGTGAGGATAGAACCAAGTGGGTCATAGAGGGCTCAGACATATCGCGCAGATAGAAACGGATGAAAGGGCATGGAGATGCCCAGGATGCCGCTGCGCAGATGTCGGCTACTTTCATGTCCTTGAACAGAGTCGGCGATGCCGACAGTGCCCTCGTAGAGTGTGCCCGGATGCCCGTGTTATAGGTCTGGGTGATAGCCTCGCACAGCCAGTGAGACAGACGCTGTTTTGAAAGGGCCGCTCCTTGGGAGTGTTCCCTATAGTGTACAAACAGCTGCTGTGTCTGCTTATGTCCGCCGTGCGTAAAACGTGCCGTGATAACGCGCGCGTCGGGCATAACCAGTGGAAAACATCCTCCGCGTCGTCGTCATGATGCGGGGGGGGGAACCCTTGAGGGAAAAACACACCCTTGACCGAAAATAATTAGTTAGAATTTTTCGGTGTGAACGAGGGGTTTGGCTGCAAGGCGGCTGCGCTCCCGTCCCCTCTAATGGAGAGGCAGGACAGTGAACTGACAGTGCACATAAGTCGCTCACTCTCTTGGCTGACGTCAAGGCAAGGAGTAGCGCCGTTTTTAGTGACAGCAACCTGAGAGAGGCTTTTGCTAGGGGCTCGAAAGGAGGCTTCCCCAGAGCTCGAGCACCAGTGCTATGTCTCATTGGGGTGTGAGAGGGTGCACGGCGGGTTTCTGTCGTCTGACCCCCTTTCAAGAAAACACTTTACCAGGGGGGTGCGCAAAAACCATCCTCTCTCCATAGCCTTCGTGGCAGGATGAGATGGTCGCTGCGTAGGCTTTGACTGTAGATGGAGCCAAATCATTAACCGCTAATGTTTGGAGATAAGCCGACACGAGAGGCAGGGGACACGATGGTCCGCTTCCTACTCCGTGCACCAGCGTTGGGAAGCAACACGCTGTAGTGGAAGGGGCTCTAGCGTTCTGGATAGTGCGCACCACGGCAGGAGGCAAGCCTAATTTCTGCAAGCGTTCCCGCTCAGCAGCCAGCCTTGCAGTCGCTGGGTTAACACCACCGGAGGTGCAATATCGCGCTGTCCAGCTGTGACAGAGCGTCCTCGCGCCACGGCAGTTGCCAGGGGGGACCCGCCAGCAGCTGAACCAGAGTCGGGAACCAGGATGCGCTGGTGCGCTCCGGTGTCACTAAGATGACTGACAGATTTTTCTCCTGGATGCGTTCCAGGAGGCGAGGAGTAGAGGGACCGGAGGAAAGCGTATAGGAAGGTTCTGGGCCAGGGTTGGTGGGAGAAGGCGTCTATGCCGAGAGTGGATTGTCCCGTGTGCTCAAGGAAAAAACACAGAGCGCACTGTGTGTTCTCTCGTGAGGCGAACAGATCCACTTCCGCTTTCCCGAACCTGCTCCGCAGCTCCTGAACAATAGAGGGATTCAATTTCCACTCGTTGTGAGAGGGCCCTCCCTTCGACATTAGGTCTGCCGCCCGGTTCAAAACCCCGGGGGATGTAAACAGCTTTGAGGGACCACAGATGACTGTGGGCCCACAGCAGGAGGCTCCTGGCTATTTCCAATAGCCGGGCCGAGCATACGCCGCCCTGGCGGGTTATGAATGCTGCTGCTGTAGGCTAATGTTGTCTGTCCATACGACAACATGTCTCCCTGCTACCACTGGGTGAAGTGTTAAGACCTTCAGCACCGTGGACAGCTACAGGCAGTTTATGTGGGGGGGGCATCCTCCTCCCACCACCTGCGACTCGCATATTCCTCCCCAGCCAGTAAGGAACGCGTCACGTGTGACGTCACTTAGCCCTAGGGAACCCCGGTTGAGAGGGTTCGGGGGTTTCCTCAATATGCCAGGTCTGACTGAAAAGAGGGAGGAATGGTCAGCATTCGCCACTTGTGGCGTATAGGCTCGAGGCGCTGGCGGTGAGACCCCCCCCCCTCTGGATTATCCTCATGTGGAGGACACCCAGGGGGGGGCTACTACGTGACCCGCAGACATCATGCCCAGAAAAAGCATCACAGACAACGCTGACAGTGCCGCGTATGGCGTGGTGCGCGACAACAGAGAGATCAGCGCGTCTCGTCTTGGCGTTGACAGCCTGGCCCTCATGACAATCGAGTTTATGTCCACGCCCAGATAAACTATTGATTGTGCGGGGAGCAGTGAGCTTTTTGCCAGTTCGTGGCGAAGCCAGTGTTTGCAGATGTCGCCTTGTTTGCAGCGCTGCCTTTTGAGCAGACCGTCCAGATAAAACAGGACCCTGATGCCTTTTTTTTCCGCAACGGCTGAAGTGCCGTCTCCATGCACTTGGAAAAAGTGCGGTGGGGCAGTGAGTACCCGACCAGCAGCCGGTTGTACTGGAATGGGCCCCTTGGAAAAAAAAGCGCAGGAATTTCCTGTGTCTGGGAATAGTGGATGTGAAAGTATAAGTCTTTCAGATCCACAGGCGTGAACCATTCGTGGTGGCGCACACATTCCAACACGTGCTTGACCGTCAGCATGTGGAATTTGCGCCCCGTAATGCACCGGTTGAATTGGGGCAGGTCAAGAATAGGGACGCAACCCGCCTTTCTTTTGTGTGTCACACTCATCCATGCCGCGCTGTGCTCAGCGGGCGTGCGCATGTTTGTGTTGACAGACATGGCCGGCAAGGAGCGCAGAGTCCGTTCTGCCACTGAGCGAGACGTGTGATCGTGTCGCCGAACCCATGGTAGGGCTCTGTTGAAAGGGCGGCGGCCGGTCACCGCCGACTGGGGCGGGAGCGGCCACCGGGTCCCTGTCGTCCTCATCCCGCTGGCATAGCCAGGGGGAGAAAGAATGACTGAGCGGCAACGCTCATAGCGCGTGAGCGTTTGCTCCCGCTGTCTGCATAGTGAGAGAGCAGTGGAGCTCCCCGTGCTGCGGTGGGCTGGTGTGTGCTTGTCATAGATACACCTATGTGTGCTTGTGTGGGGAACGACTGTCATGTTGTCAGCGCATTGTTCAGTGGGAACGAGGGCTGTTGTGTCTCCGGCACTTAACCGTAGAGGGACAGGCGTTACCCGCGCCCCGACATAGCCACGCCGTTGTGGCTCTGGGGTCGGGTTAGACCAGGTGGGGGGACACCTTCATGGTCCTCCGGCTCCGTGAAGCCTGCCGGTAATGTGCCGGCAGCCGCTGCGAGAGGGCCGGGCGGAGGAGCGGGGGCTCGAAGCCTGTGAGGATGCCGCCGCAGCATTTTATGGCAGTTGTCATGGCGACGGCGCTGCTCTGGAGGGACGGGCTTCCAAGAGCCGAGCCTTCGGAGCCGCTCCGCGTCTTCGACCGCTTGGTGAGGAGGGGACGTGGCTGTCTGATGACGGGCCCCAAATAGTCCATTGGGAGCTATGGGGGCCGTACAGAGGCTCGCGCCTGACGTCAGTGGGTAGCTGCGACATGTGGGGCCATGTGTTTCGCTGGGCCACAGTCTGCCACGCCATGACTCTGGACAACGCCACCGTGGACGCCATGGTCAGGGTGAGGGTGGCGGTCATGGCCGTGCTAATCTCCGTGGCTAGCTCCGGAGGAAGAGCTCCTGGAGTGGTGGCCATAGCGGAGACGGGAGAGGTTAGCATACCTGATCCTTGGGGGAAAGGCGCGGGTTTCCGGTGGCCGAAAAAAAAGCAGCCTCCGAAAGCAGAATGGACGCCAGGCTCTGCTCCAGGGGGGTTACCGAAGGGAAGCCCACTTCTGTGTCGCCTTGAACCCGAGTGAACGGGCGTAGCGAGAGGCGGGAGCCTTCAGTTTCCCGGGCTGGGAGAGAGAGCCTCCTCCACGAACGGCCGAATGCTCCGTGAAGCGCGGCCAGAGTGGAGCCCGTGAAAAGGGCGGCTCCTGAGCGTAACATCCCCGCTCAAGAGGCCAAGAGCGGGGGCTGGAAGCTCAGCTCAGCCGGGAGCGCTATGCCTCTCTGGTCTGCCGCCTTTTGATGATCTCCGGCAGATCCAAGAAGAGAGCCTTAGCGGTGGAGGCCACCCAGCGGTGCCCCCGGCCGTTTCAGAGATGGGGAGAGCCGCAATGAGAGGGCATCGATCCCGTCTCAAGGTCCAGTTCTCCCAGGGGGAGGAGGGACAGCCAGTGACGGAGGCGTTATCCGAGGGAATCGAGCCATCGGGCTCGTGCTCGTCGATAAAGCCTTCCTCCAGCGGATCCAGGGTGTTGACGGATTGCCGTCTGTCTGCCCAGCTGCCATCCCCTTCCCCGCTAGCCTGACAAGCCAGTAAGCTTTCGCCCGCCGGTTAAGCTCTTTAGATGGCAGGCGGGCGCAGAACTGGCAGGAGGTGTCGGGGCGAGAGCCGAGCCCGCGTGAGCGGCGCCGAGGCAGGTCTCGCAGTGGGGGATGGAGGTCCGGCGGCGGGATGTAGCCGGTCCGGCAGACTGTGGGGCAGAGGCGAACACCGCTGGAAGTCGAGTTTGTCTTCATACTGCTAGCTTGAAGAAAAAATGGGAGATGAACAACGGGTCCGCTCTGTACATATACAGTATCTGCGGACGTATTTGAAGCCCGTACTGTACGCAAGGGCGGGAAAGAAAATCTTCACGACTGCGCATGCGAGAAGGGATAAACCCAATAGCGTAGCCTTAGAGGGCGAAGCCTATACGAAATAGAACATGTATGTCTATCTGACGGACCCCCTCGTCGAAAAATGAAGTTAAGGGTACCCCTATTTCGTTGAAACTTGACGCCAGGGTCCTTGACCATGCGTCATACATTTGACGAGTAGGGAGTGAGACTGTGTTGTTCTGTAACAAACAAAAGGTTTAAACGTATTGACTATGAAAAAACACCCATTCATCAATAGGCTTCACAATACAATACAAAACAAGAGGAAATGGCTAATGTGAGTGGATGCAACAACAAAAAACACATACACAAACGTTCTACTGTAGTTTGTTCCAGGTGGGGCTGTGTCTGCTTTAACACACACACACACACACACACACAATGCATGCACACACACACTATATCTAGCCTCACACCATATCAATACAGGTAACATTTACTGTCAGTTGGCGACAACATAATGAGAAAACAGTGTGACCTTCGCTAGTGCAGTGGCGGGAAAATGGCAGAGCACAGCACAATATTCTCTGACAAACAAATGAAAGTCAGAGAAAATGTATCCCCTGACTGAACAAACGAACAGCGAGTGAAAGGTGCCGTTCACTCACAGGCATCATCACAGAAAAACAGAAATATACACTTCAGTGCGTTTACATGCACACCAATATTCCACTATTATTCCGAATATGACAATATTCCGAACTACAGGTCATGTAAACAGTATATTCCGTTTGGATATTCCGAATAAGGCCTTTTTACGAATGTAGCATTTTCCGATTAAGACGTGGGATATGCCGGTATTATTCGGGTCAGAAAATTCGGCCAGAAAATGCCCCTCAATCGGGGGTTTTACCGCAGTTTTCGGCCTCTTGCCTGTTTAAGGCTTATGGTCAGCTCTGTGCGTTGTTATGGTTGTTGCACACAAATCAACCAGCCAGCAATTTGCAGGGATGTAGACCCTATAAGAAGGAGAAACACAGCTACTTTTAGACATTATAAAAGACATCAACACGGTTTTTGGATATGCGCGCACATCGCTACGCCGACCTTTTCAAGAAGGTGGTTGAAGGAATGAAAGAGGGAAGCTGTGTTTGTATGGTTGAACAAGTCCGCCACCGGTGGAACACTTTGAAAAATACCTATTTTGCACAGCTGCATATAAGTGGAATATTGACTTTCATTAGCCATGTAAATGTCTTTTTCAGAAAAAGGGCAAAAACTGGAATATTATGTGCATGTTAACTTAGTCATTGAGTAATCATACCTGATGTGTTTAAGCAAAGAATATCATATTTAGTCAAAATTAACATGGGGCACATTAAGCTGGAAGAAAGTGAAAGTGTTCTCAGCTCAGAAATAAGAGGTAAAACATTTAAGCGCAAAATCATTTCAAAAACATTTATCTTCTTTTGGACGCAGCATAGGTTGCAGTCAATCTGATCAGTTTATAAAAAATGCTGGTTGCAAAAAATGTACAGAACAGTGCAGATTTCTGTTTTATCCTGTGCATACTGGGATACTTGATATAGAACAGAGACAAAACTAACATTTTTCAGTCACTTATAGAGTGGCCTCTTAATGGCCACTAGGGAGCAGATTGGCATATAACAAGTCAATGAATGACAACAACTGTACTGATTTGACAGACATAGTATCAGCTATTAACTGCATTCAAACACTGTGGAGTCTCTAAATGAATCAATTGCATTAGGGATCAATAGATGCTCTTTTCGAAGCCACATATTTTTCATTACATTTGACAAATCTTCTTGTCAAAAATATAAAAGTATTTGGTTTATTTCAGGCAGGATGACCACTGCATGGTAAGGAATTGCCTTTAAATTAAGAACTGGTAAGACATAAAAGGTGTAATCGATGATTGCTCAACATTGTCAGGAAGGAACCTCCATCTTTGATAGTGCACAACACTGGAAGAATATCAATGCTTATAATAACTTTCAACATAAATACAAACATATTTTTTAGATCTTAATCATACAAAATCCAACTTGTGATTGTGCCTGTACTGTGTTTCTGATGTTTATGTTTGCATATTAAGTGTAAGATTAGTCTCGCTTTGCCAGACCTTCCTCCACGGCGCTGCGGAGGAGGGTCTGGCTAGTCCGAACAGCATCCCAGGCAGCCAGGATGGGAGAAAAACGTGCTCTGGTTTATTGACATTTCTTTAAACCAATCACAATCATCATGGGCAGTGCTAAGCATCGGGAAAAGAAACGCTTCCACTGCAAAATAGCCTCATGAAGGAACTTGTTTTGGTAGAACATGTGTATGTTCAAAAGTTGTTTTAGTTGGGCAACAGAAAACTCAGATTGGACAGATAGTCTAGCTAGCTGTCTGGATTTATCCTGCAGAAATCTGAGGAGCAGTTAAAGGTGCAGTAGGTAAGACTTATAAAACTAACTTTCTGTCATTTTTGCTGAAACTGACCCTATGTTCCAGTAGAACTACATGAAACAGGTAATAAAAAAAAATCTGGCTCTTCTGGCACCACCTACAGCCTGTAGTGCGATGTGCAAAAATCCACCGCTCCCTGTTAAGATGCACCAGTCAGGGCTGGGGGGGTGTCTAACTGTGTGTCAATCACTGCTCATGCACACGCATTAATTCTCCCTTGTGGGGGGAGGGGTTTAGGAGACCGTTTTGGGCTTTAGCGGAAAGGGGGGAAAGACTGAGAAGTTGTCGATGTTCAATTTTTTTGGCTAAGTCCTGGATCTTCGCAATCCTACCTACAGCAACTTTAACTATAGTCCTCATAAATCGACCGGAGTTTAAAATTTCAACACAAACAAAACTGAAAGTAACATCCGGCTGAAAAGCGTGAAATGCAGCGGAATTTCCGACGGCAACGGAGCAATCCCGGAAGTGGATCGTCCTGGATATAGACTAGTGTGAGATAAGTATGTGTGTAACAATATGCATGAATGTGATCTTTACAACAGGGGTGAAGTGGAGGCCAGATGTCTTGGTTCAGACACAAATAAGGTGCTTCTCACTTCCCTTACATTGCATCCCTGGCTCCTCCACTTGCCACTTGGAAAACATGGGAGGAGAGATGAAATGTGTTTTAGAGGGATGGGACGTCCTTTCTTCTGAAGCGTCACAAGAATTTGTCAGCTGTATGTGCGGAGTTAGCTGCCTATACACTACTGACACAACCAGCTATATTGAGCACTGTTTGTCATTGTCATTATGCACAGAATGTATTTTTAGAAGTGCTATTATTTATTTCTGCTTTGTGCAGAGCAATCATGCTGTATTGTCTCAATGCTTCATTCTAGGTCAGTTATTACGAGAGGTGGCTTATTCGTTAATTGTTTTCAACGCCAGGTTTGCATGAATTAAAGCTCTTCGATCCAAGCCTGCAATGTTGGATTGAAAATGGTAAATGCAAGCCAAAGGGAGACTGAGCACCTGTATCCAGGTAAATGTCAGGGCAGGCTGCTGTGTGTCGGTCTCTGTCTCAGTGTCTGGAGAGTTCGTCCTGGCCAGAGCCGGCTGATTAATTGTCCCCTGTTGTATTGGTTTTCTGGCAGAGACGGAGGAGCTGTGCAGTTTTGCAGTTGACCCTGCATATTTTTAGCAGTGCGTTGGGTCACAGCTCGCCTCAGAGACGATCAATTTGTTAACACCAGAGCTTTACCGGGACAGGATTTCTTGGCAGGGTGAGAGGACCCCTCAACCCACAGTTGGATCACACGACACTGAAACGCTCTGTGTGAAACAAATAGTTGTGAAATACCTTCGGGGGGAGCGGACATTCATGTAAAGCAACACGTAAACTGTCATCGTGAACCCCTTCCAAAAACGACTAAAGCTTCTACTGTATATAATACAAACCTCTGTCTGTCACAGGAGAAACATAGTCGTGTACCCTTTTTAGTGCTATGTGGGTCAGCAGGGAGGATGAAAATACATTTCATTGCCCTTGTCAACTTGAGTTTTACAGGAACGGTCTGCAAAAAGTGTCCCTTTGTGCATTTATTCTGTATTTTGACTTTGGAGTACAGGAGAACTCTTTTTTTCCTAGTCCCAATAGAACCAAATTAGCATACAGCACCAACGCCTAGTTGGCAATATATTGAAAAATACTCAATCAGTGCTTATTAGGAGGATTTATCACAACGTTTTCCTGTCGGAGCTTGTTTATTTAAAAATGAATATTTTTTAAAAAAATGAATATTTTTAAATAATCAGGAAAAGTGATGATCAAAAAATATGATTCCAAAAGCCTAAATCATCAAACATAATGTCTATTTTAGCTAATAGCTCAACAAACAAATGGTTTCGGACAGTAAGGTATAATCTTAGTTTTGTGGTTTGGTGGTTTTTAAAGAACGTGAATAATAATTGGGTTTTGATTAGCTCTTTTGTAGCCTTGAAGGGCTAATCAGTAAGCTGTGGAGATTTATTAGTTTCTAGTCTTTTCTTTCTTTGTCTTTCTTTCTTTGTCCTAAAGGAACAAAGTAAACTATTTCCTTAAATAAAACCACAGTAATGTTTTGTGAGCTCTGTTTGGCCTTATAGTGGAGACCAAATTAACAATCTCAAAGTCCTCGAAGGCTCCGGTAGACACAGGACTAATACTATTTAAGGTCTGATACGCCACCCTGGCATCATTGTGGAAACTGGCAGTGCTGGCTGAGGTGGTTGAGGCAGCGCTGCACTCTGCTCACTACATGAGGTCAGAGTGTCTGTTACAAATCCCTGCTGAGCCCTGGAAGGGAAACGACAGCCAAAATCAGGAAGCCTCCGTAATCTGGACTTTTGATCCTTCCATTCGCAGAGATGTAAAGGGTGTGGCATGTTCCAACCTGATTCCAACCCATCTGCGGTATGAGCTAGAAAAGCAATATCACATTCATTTTTCATGCTGCAACCTTGGAACAAATTCCTAGATGAAATATCGTGGGTGTTATAAACTTTACTTTGCCCTCTGGTTCATTGTGAGCCCTGTCATTTATTTTAAAGTGATATTCCACCCTAAACATTTGAATATCAAACACCATACACATGGTTCTTATTTGTTGTTATTATTTGTTGTATATTTATTCATTTACAGTGCAGAATAATAATTTAGCCAACACAGAGGCTGTGGTAACAGTTGCTATAGGAGCTTTATGTTTTTCACAACAATTAAAGACACTTAGAGTCGGAGAGTTACTTCTGTAAATTGACTTACAACAACCTGCACAGCTGTGTCTGTGTCAACTCTTCCACGCTTGTTGCCATTTCTGTGACTGATTTTCTGTTTGATATGTTTCACAGATGTGAGCTATGCAGGAAAATGAAATCAACATTCTTAACCCCGCCTACAAAGCTCTGACTGGTTGATTATTTTTCCAACCCAGCACAGACATAACGACAAAGGGCGTTTCAGAGGTCTGGAACCAGGCTAGCTAAATATGCTGTTTCAGTCTCAGTTCTGTCATGCATGACTTCAGGTTTGTCATGCTATAATAGAGTAGTACTGACCAACAGAATGGCAGGAAGCTCTTGGCGGGATTGTTTGTGTTTTACTCTACTAGTGACTGTAATAATTTGCATACTGTAGCCTGTATGTTTAGTTTGAGTTTTACCAATATTGGCATGAAGGAGGTTAGAAAAAGCCTTTTCTTTTGAAAATTTGTCTCCTGCTTGTGTTCTAGCATGCGGTGCATTTACTTTTTAGGTAAAGTCCATCCCTGTCTACGTATACCAGGACAAATTCCTACAGATTCACTAAGCGACTGCAGGAGTTTACATTCTTATGGTTAAAGAATCCAACAGATAATCCAATAACCACCAATGTCTTCACTGTGATTCCGCAGATTTCCCTCCTCGTCCTGTTCAGATGGCCATATCATTTTTGTTCAGTCTATTTCTGTGTTTCACTCATAAGCTCCAGCGACAGCATCTATTTGCGAAAACCAATACTGTCTTGGGCTGTGATATTGTGCTTATTGCCATCTTATCTCCTGATGCAGCCACCCAAACACATTTAGTATTTGGAGGCTCCCGCAAACATGTCCTCCTGATAACAGGGCGTGTAAATATATAGAGAGCCTCTGTCTGTGTCTCGCCCACTCGGTCACACTTCCACAAACACACAATTTGTTAAAAACAAATCTCACTTTTCAAGCTCACACACTAACACACACACAGAGAGAAACACGTTATCTCTTATGTTGGTTCACACTCGCTGTCTAACACATCCATGTGAACTTTTGGGGGTCATTTTGAGATGAGGTCAGGCAGCGTTTTTTGAACCAGGCGGTTAAAGATGGTGACTAAGAACCTGCTCACTGCCTTTCCGGGTAAGAGTCAGAAAGTCGACCTACAATCTCAGCCCAGGATAGTGTTTTCCAACTGTATGGTTTGAAATCCCACACAAAATCACTGAGAAGACAGAATTTACAGTGACAAGATCATGTTAGAGAGAGAGTGCTTGAGATCAAAGGCTGTGTTTTATTTTAGTTTAGTAAGGTAAAGCCAACCTGCAGCTAAGTCGTTTGTTGTCTCTGTGCATTGTCATCAACATATCTGTTGTGTTTAAAGTGCTGTATTAATAAAGTTGAGTTGAATTAAGAGACTTCTCTGAAATGTTTCTCTGTTGGTGCATTCAGGTTTTGGCTGCCAAACAACAACCTTTAATAATCCATTCAACCATTCATTATTGCGATGCCATAAATCTGCTTAAACTCATATAGCTCCACTTATCAATTTGTTTATTGACAATGAATCAAGTCTATGTGTAACATGAACATATTTTGCTTGTACAGATGAAACCACAAATATCTATCACCCAACCCTGCAGCTCTACCGAGATTGTAAGCCTCTTTCATCTCACTGCTTTGGTTTAATGGCATATTTACTGTACTGTATGGTTTAGTCAATTTAACCTCTTACCCAGCAGCAGGCAGCTATTTTCAATAATCAACCTCTGATAAAACCCGCTGTACAGTATGTTAGCTGCCCAGCACCAAACAGCAGCATCTGGCAGCTAAAAAACCAGATATTTTGAAGGGAGAAGGAATATCAGACTTACATTCATCAGTGCTTCTGTACTAGCTACAGCCTGACGTTATTAAACTGAAATGTTGGCCTACATCTACTCAGCTTCCCAAATGATAATTTTCAACCTCACCATCGATTTTACCAACTAAAGGCTAAATGAAGGGCGGTAACCAGCCCACTCAGTGGATCAGAAACTGAAACGTATCAGCGTTTGTTTCTCTGCTGCTGTGAGAAATCGCTAAAAAAACCTAAATAACAAATTCAATTGCACTGCAAATTCACACTGAACACTGCAGTGACAGGCTGCTGATTTTCTGCAAGAGGTGAAAAAACAGAGTCACACTTAAACATGCCCACACACTCATGTACACACACAAACACACACATGCATGCCTCTCTGGAAAGTGAAAATTGGTCTCAAAGGTGTCAGAGAAAGAAAAAATAAACTTAATTTTCACACTGTTTTTTTCTTTCCATCATACTCTCATATTCACACTCTCCTACACTAATCTCTCTCTCTCTCTCTCTCTCTCACTTACACACAGCTTGATGAGTGCGTATAGGGAATAAATTGCAATGTCGCAAGTCATCGAGCAGCTCTTCACAGTTACTGATTATATACATACACACACACAACAGTGTGCGTAACACACACACACACACACACACATACACACACACATTTACACATATACACACAAAAATGTAGACACAGCGTCAACTGTATGTGACAAATAAGTCTGCAAACATGATACCACAGAAAGGGAGTGGTTTAATCTATATGTGGTGAATATGTATGTAGGTATGTATTTGCTATGCTCTCTCATTCCTTTCTACCTCCTTTATCTTTAGCCATCTGGATACTATTTTTTTTATTCTTTCTTCCCTTATACATATGTGCGCTCTCCCTAATTATCTCTCTCTGTCTCTCTTAGGCTGTAAATTAGGCCCTGTGTATTTCCTCTATGAACTCTGCCTTCACCTTCCACTGTTCTGTCCATTTTCATTTCTTCTCAAATTAAAATGTACTTTATTTATACAATTACATATATAATTTAATACAATTTTATTGTACAAAACATGTTGAAAAAAATCTGGTATAATGCACATTACACCACAAGAATCTGATTGAACTGTTTTCCTGGCAATATAGTGTATTTTTGTTTATAGTGCTGGTTGTTCCTGGATGATCCCTGACTGGAGGTAACAGGTTTAAACACCTTTTGATCTTTAACTACCGCATCACTCTTTTCCCCGTTCTGTGTCCCTTCAGGTTTTATCCCATTGTACACTACACTTGATCTATTTCCACCAGCTTCTGTTCCCTCCTTTTCACTATTCTCTCCCCTTTCGCCTCCTTCAGCTCTCTTTCTATCTTCCTCTTTCCCCTTATCCTATTTCTCTCTCTCATTATCTGTACTCCCATCCCCTATATAGCACTACAGTTGTATATCATTGTAAAGGCAGAGCCATTTATAGGTTGCTGGTTATTGGTTGAGAAGGGGGTGGAGAGGAAGAGAGAGCGAGATAGAGAGAGAGGGGGGGAGGGAAATGTACAGTATATTTGCAGAGACTGTGCTGTCAAGAAGAGTGACAGTATTACTTGTTTAAGCAAATGCCCCAAAGCAACATATGTTTACATTCAAGTGACAAAGCTCTTTCACGACCGTAATGATTATGGGAGCAAAGGAAGACGTGAGCTGAGTGAGCTCTTCTAACCTTAACGTAATACTTATTTAACCCAAATTACAATGTTTCCTTAAACCTATAACAGTTTTTTTCTGGCTAAACTCAACCATAGGGTTGTCACATAATAAAATGTATTTATTTTTTAACAGTGATTTATAACAGTTTTGGAAAAAACAGACAAATAGGTCATCCTGATTACATTTGTATTTATCCACAGCTGAAAATAGACCCCAAAAAACTACAGTACCCAGCTGTTTTTAGAAAGTTACTGAGCCTTTTTTTTAATGCAACAATTTGTTTGTGCTGCATGTTCAGTAGGAACCAACGGGCTTGGGACTGAGTGCCACAGACATGGAAGGTTAGTTTGACTAACGCATCTTTCTATTAGGTTTTGTTGACAATAAGAAATGTGAACAATAGCTGCCTTATCCTTTTAAGAAAACACCCATACCTCTGCCATACCGCTTTACGTTGGACATTGTAAACAGCACAAAATGATGACTGAGTGGTATTTTAATTTAGAGGTACAGAGGAAGAAAGAGAGAGAAATGGTTGAAGGAACATGGTAATGTGCATAGAGAAGAAAGGTGTGTGTGAAAAAGAAAGACAGACAAAAGCAATAAAATAAGAGGGAAGAAAGGGGGACAGAAGGGAATTGAGAAAGAACAACATCCTTGCTCCTATATAAAGACTGCAAGTGTGCACAGGATATAGAGAGACCGAGAAAAAGGGAGAAGGAAAAAAGAGTAGCAAGGCATGTGAGTGTGCAGAGGAGACAGGGAGAGGGAGAGAGAGAGAGAGAGAGAGTGATAGGAACAGGCAGTCAGGCAGAGCAGTGCAGAAGAAGGAGGGAGTGTGTGAGAGTGTGTGTGTGGGGGGGCAAACACGCTCTGCACGTGATTATATCTGTTCACATGGCCTTGCATTACGCCGTTATAAATACTTAATGTGAGGTGCTTCATGCCGCAAAACCCCTCACCTTTTATTCAGGATTTGAAATGTGGGCGCCAATTTTGAGGTCTGCAACCAGGAGTGCAGAAACCTGCAGATATATTATATCTTAAATATTTGATAAAAGCAACAAAGACGAACACTACATTACTGGGAATACCCTAAACTGGATTGGAAGAATGCATCAGAGCATGTTCACCTCTGTTGTCGTTCATTTAAAGGGAGCTGAAGCTGTCATCTGCTCTGAGTCCCTGTGTTTATATAATGATGGATAGGCCCGTGCAGCTCCACTCTGCTCTTCTCTCCTGCAGAGGCATGAATCAAACCCGGACTGTGTCCTAATTATAACGTGCACACACAAACACACACACACATACACACACACCCTTTGTAGGCCAGCTGTAGCCCTACCGTGGCATTATTTCCACAAAACGTCAACCTGATTAGGTCTCTGTACAACAGCCTGGCTGCAGAATGTATGGATGAGGTGGTAGCCAGTAAACTGGAATTCCTGGCTTGTGGCAAAGACAAAAGATTGTAGCATATGAATGTGTTGAATGAGCTAAGGAGAGATCAAAGCTGTAGGGGAGAAAGTGAACCTACCAAAATCGATAGAAAAGCTGCTACTTTGTATGTAGGCCTTTGCTATACATAGGCTATGTGGTTTGATGTGTGTCCATTGTGCAGCTTTTGTACCGATGTTCTGGTCAGGGTCATGTCATTGCATGCTATGGTGTAGTATGGTAAAACAACTTCTAACCAGGGTACTCCATTACACGTTAAAGAGATTTTCGTATAGGCCTATATAATGTCCTTGAAAAAGTCGGACAGTCGTATTATGAGAACAGGGTTGCACGTTTGGATTAGAAAGTCCAAAATGGCCCACAATTTCTCATACATAGCCGATAGATGTCAAATGAAAATTGTAATACAAACAAGCACACATTTCCTATGAGATGTGGTTGTATGTGTCAGGAATATCATGATTTTAGTGGAATATGACACAATTGTGCTGTTGATGTCATGCCATAGTGTGGTTATTTTATAGTCTCCAGTCATCCAGTCAATGCTGAACTGGGTGACACTGTTTGTTGATAATATCAGTATTGTGAGAAGATATTAGACATTTAATTTTGGTTATTGGAATTGTGATATAGCTTACATATTGTGTGGAATTATGTATATGTCACAGTAATTTGACAAGGTTTGGTTTGACATGGTATGGTAAGGTATGTCGGTAAGCACCATCTGTCAGACGCTTCTATGTCTTTAACGGAAACGTTGGCGTTGCCGAGAGTAAGCTACCAAACACACACACACACACACACACACACACACACACACGCACAGGCAAGCCCCTTCACGTACGTAAATACACTCACGTACACATGCACAAACACACACATTCAGCAGCACTCCTCTCGCCCATGCGGAAACAAGCGAGAGTATGAAGACGCTTAAGCACCCAGCTGCATCACATCTACAGCACAAACCACAAAAACGTCCAAATCATCACGTTTCTAAAATGATAATGAAGAAAAACGGGGGCTTGGTTGTGTATTTTTCAGCAGCTGTCAAAGACACGTTCCATTCAACACAATACGCCAAAGCACAACCCGGAGCTGGAGGAAGGAGGAAATACTATTAGGCCACGGCACATGCCACCGCGGAATAAAACCACAATCTTAGACCCGAACAGCTCTAAATGCTCGCTGATGATGAACCGTAAAAAAGAGCACAGGGGCACGGTGGTTGTGAACCACCTTAACATGCAATGTCAAACCTATTTTGGGAAACACTATAAAATGAGGCATTCAGGCTCAGCGGCGCAGCTGTAGCGTTTCAGCACCGCGGACAGCTCTCGGGTTTTCAGCATCCAGAGATCGGCGCAGCATTTCACTCCTCTCCTGGTAATAACACACCATCAGCTCATATGTCATCTTTAAAATAATACACGAGAGAGGGAAACAATTTGTGACACCCTGTTAACCCCATCTCTCTAAAACCTGAAGCAAATGACACCCAGTCTTTTATTCATCAGCCGTTTCCGTGGTAAAACAAACATTGAGATGTAGTAAACCCATAGTACTTCAGCGAGACCCGTTAAGTCGAAACAGCATCACTACTGCTGCTCCTACCTTGTCATTCCCATCCCGGGGCCTCCGATCCCCATCCCTCCACCGGTAGCGGTTCCGTTGACCGGCTTCACGTGCTGTCCTGCCCCCGGTCCTGTTGCGGGTCCTCCGGGCATCACCGACCCCATCATCCCGACGGCTCCTGGCTCACCGGGCTGCCCGCCGCCCTCCATGCTCGCTTCGTTCCCCATCTCTGTCTCGGCTCGGGAGACGGGAGGGAGGGAGGTGGAGAAAGGTATTCGCTCAAATCGGCGGTGTCTCTTCTATGACGCTATGTTGTCTTTTTTTTAATATAGTCAGAAAATAATGAATGGAAAAGGGGGAGCGAAAACTGGGAGAGCGAACTCAGCGTTGCTCCTCCATCACCGCCATCATCCTCATCAGCTTCAGGACCAGTGGGCTGCCTCCTGACGTGATGAAGGGAGCGCGCACCGCGGCCACGGCGACTGCGAGGGAAATAAAAACGCGAGAGAGGCGAGAGAAACCGAGATTAGTTCAGATCAAAGTTAAATGAGCCCCGTGGGCGAAATTCGGTCTCAGCACCAGCATGATTATAATACAACGAGCAATATGGAGTAAAATGAAAAGAACATACGGTTGGCGATCATCATAAAGAAACCGCTACAAATAGAAAAACAATTAAATTAGCCTATATTTCTCAGGGTGGTATTCATTTAGGTTGTTTTATTTCTGAGCATTGCCTCCCCTCTGTTCATAACTCGCATGAGTTTGTTTTTCTTTACAGTAATGTCTTCTATGAATCTATCACATTCAGATCTATGCTGTCATTTATAATCGGCAAACAGATTTTAGGCTCCTCATCTCTGAATGAAGCGATGCAGTTCAACTAAATTGTCAATAAGACATAAGACAGATAAAAATGTACGCCTAAACAGAATGGAATCATTGCAATGTGAATTTTCAGTATACAGCGCTCATGGTGTAAAAATGTGCATGTTTGTCTCCAAGTAATGTTGATTGGCCACCAATGAGCGTCCATCTAGAGCACAAGGTCTGAATGATCGAATTATTGGATTTACAAAACTACTATTTGAAGAGCAAAAGTGGGCAACCACAGACACGGGCATGCGTTTTCTGGCTGTCGATGCTGCGGATGCTGGGAAGACGAAAGTGAAGAGAGGGAGGGAGCTACAGTATACGTGCGCGTTCACATGATACTTTTTTTTTTAAAGATTGTTTGGGGCTTTTCCCTTTATTTGATAGTGACAGTGGATAGACGGGTTAAGGTGGGAGAGAGATGGGGGGATGAAACGCAGCAAAGGGCCGCAGGTCGGACTCGAGACGTTGCAAAGGACTCAGCCTACATGGGTCGCACGCTCTTAGTGGGTGAGCTAGAGGTCGCCCCGTTCACGTGACACTTTCTCACTTAAAGAAGGGCATGAGGAGTGACATGAACGCGCATATGCGTCAGGATCGACTGCACCGGAGCATCACGTGTCCAAAAACACTCTGTGTTACACACCTGCCACCTGGTAGCCTACTCACTATTTATCCCGAATTATTTCCTGCTGCTCGTACACAGTAAAGCTCCGGAAAACATTTGTTGAATTTGATAAATTGGAGATTGACTACATCTGGACATGCTACTGTGGGCTTTGTGTGTGTATTCTAAAAGTTATAGGAGATGAAAGAAACGAAAAGAAAAGAATGTAGCCTATTTGAAGTTTTAAAAGTAAAAGTACTCAATGTCAAGATTAAACTCTGCAATCAAAACATAACCGTCCTTTTTCAAAATGACATTTTTGCAACAAAATGATATACACATGAACCACTTGAATTACTCTTTCAGAGCAGCAACAACACACTGAGTAGGGGAGAGGTAAGTTGTCACATGGGTAAGTTGTCACACTGCTCATAACTCCACCACTAGAAGCTCTATCTCAAAAATCAAATAGCCACTTTGTGTGACTTCTTCTTCTAAAGTCAACTTCCTGTTCACATGTGGTCAAGGTCGCTCTAATCTGAGGTTAGCACAATTTTCTTATTTTTCTGCTTAAAAAGTAAAAAAATTGCACTTAAAATTGTATGCAATACAACTTTGTTAGGTATGAATGTTAAAAATAATTATTTTGCACAAAATAGAGGAGACAATAACGTGTCTTTTGATACTTAGCTACTAGCTGAATTGCTATGTTGAGTTTACCTTGATATTAAGCCAACATTAGCACACATGTCAGTTTGGGGAAAGTTATCTCAATGACTTTGGGGCAAGTTGTCACATGTGACCAGCCAGCAAAGGACGAAAACAACTCAAATAAGCAATTTTTACTGACATGCCAGTGAAGCAGAAACTAGAAATAGAAAAGAATAAGGCTCAATCTTGCAAAAAGCTGTTTGAAAAGTAAGGGAAGCAAGGGGGGGGGGGGAGTCAAAATCTGGACCTACGAAGAACAAGGCAGCTAAAAGAAGAAAAATTATACAAGAGTCATCATCAGATGATGAAGAGTGCTTCTGCCTCGTCTGTGTGGAGCCATTTTTAAACAGTCGTCCAAAAGAGACCTGGGTAAAATGTGTAAAATGTAACAAATGGGCCCATAATGCTTGCACCTTAGGCCAGGCAATTTATGTGTGCCAGAATTGTGACTCTAAAGATGAGCCTGATTAGTCAAATACAGGGCATCTGTTTAGTTCAGGTTAAACATGTTAAGTTAAGCAAGTTATCTGCAGCTTTCCATTCAGTTATCATGAATCTATGTGCAAGCCAGAGAACGTTAGAGTTTGAAGTTCAAAGTAAAGTGGTCTTGCCACTTAATGTGTTTTGATTGAAATGTGTATTGTTTTTTTCCAGATTCTGTAGGCATGATCGTTTATATTTCCAGTTCTGTAAATCAATATTCACAAATTAGTTGTGTTCTTATTTTTAGATAATCTAGTGTGACAATTTACCTGCCAATGGGGCAAATTGTCACAAGTGTACATTCTCTACAACTCCGTAATGAGATAAGATAATGTTATGAATACAACACATCTTCCCAAGACTTCCTTCTTTCATTTGGTATGACATTTATACTATTGTGATGTATGGTGCTCAGTAAATGTTAGACAGTGTGAAAAGTGTGACAACATACCCCGCTCTTCCCTACGTTTACATGCACACCAATATTCCACTATTATTCCGATTAAGACATTCCGGTATAATTCAGGTTTTAGAGGCATTCTTTGGACATATATACAGCACATTCAGACTATTCGTCTCAATCGGGTTATTTTACCGCAGTTTACGGCCCCTGCCTGTTTACCGCTTATGATCAGCTCTGTGTGTTGCTATGGTTGCTGTACACAAACCAATAAGAAGGAGAAACACAGCTACTTTTAAACATTATCAAAGACTTGGATATCAACAGCTTTTTGGATATGCGCACACAAATTGTATTTGGCGCGGGAATATTAGTGGAATATTCACTTTCATTAGCTATGTAAGCCTAAACAGCTTAGTCGGAATATCGTCTTTTTTGGAATAAGGGCAAAACCCGGAATATTATGTGCATGTAAACGTAGTCACTGATGTAGCTAGCCTACTTTATACAAAACACTGCTCTCTTTAGTACTTTGTATACCTATTTCCTCATACAGGTTGTACAATCCTCATACAATCTACTTAATTTCAATGAACACAAAAATAGAAGGCATCAGAAAAAAATACATAGTTTATTTTTTCCTATTGCAGGTTTTTAAAACAAAAAGCACAAAGAAAAGTAGAATTACAGTACAGAAATTGATACAATAGGTTACTGTAAACAAAAATAATTGCACTAAAATTACAGTGCGATGATCAACAAAATTGTTTTGTAAATGATGGGGCGGATGGTTTATGCATCCCACCTTCTGTTGGGGTCTGGCCACATCACCTCATTCACATCCAGTAGCGGAGTGGCAATCTGGAGAGTCGGGACTTTTCCCGGTGGGCCGGTAGTGTTTCGATGCTGCGGTCTGATAATAGTTATACGTTGCAAGTTCTTAGCAACACCATCCGGCGGCCTGGTGTGCGGCCTCTGCCCGCTGGTCAAACTGTGCAGCCTCTGCTCAACCCGTACGGCGGGTTGCAGCAGCCTGTGTGTAGCCTACTGTCTTGAGCAACCAAAGCTAGAAGTACACATTGGGTTATGAAAACATTACACCTAATCAGTTTAAAACTCGGACCCTCCACTCGCCTTGTCTGGAACCTGTAAGGTAGGTCATTGACTTTCCTTTTCTCAATTTGGCCGGCTGTGCCTTAAGTTAGCTTGGCAGTCAGTTCCAATGCGCTACTTGTGTTGGGAACCAGTAGATTTTTTGGTCCCACTCCGCCCCTGTTCACATCACAAGCAATATCATCCCTGGCCAGGCAACGGGGGAAATGAGGCCTTGTGTGCCGTATCCAACCCTGGACTGACCCCACCTCAATGTCTCTGCATGCCTTTTCCATCGATTGCAGAAGAGGCATGCAGGCATGTGGTTGGCATCGTACACTTTCCAATACAAAGCCGAATGTGGAGTAAGGGGTCAAGTAGAGACCTGGAGTGGCATGGTGATGGAGAACTCATTGCAGGTAATGGTGGCACACAAGGGGATATTTCCCCAATTACAGATAGTGTTTTGCATTTTGAAAAGAAGTGTTTTCCCAATGATTGCAAGAGTTTTCATTCTTGAATAAAGTTTCTAAGTGCATTGCAGAATTGCAAACAAAGTGCAAAGCAGAAAATGTTTGTACGTTTGGTGCCTTTGTTTAAGGAGTGTGGCCAGGTTGGTTCAATGGGTAGAGCAGGTGCACATACTGTATACTTGGAGGTTTATGCCTCGATGCAGAGGTCCACGGTTCAAATCTAACCTGTGACGATTTCCTGCATGTCTTCTCACTTAGCTGTCTTATCAAATAAAGGTGGAAAAGCCCCCCCAAAAAAGACTAATGGAGTAAAAACTACAATATTTTCCTCTGTGGAGTAGTGGCATGAAAAGACTCAAGTAAAAAGTACCTCAAATTGGTAATTAAGTACAATACATGAGAAAATGTACTTAGTTACAATCCACCACTGTTTATTAATATTTAATGCAAATCATATTTGATGTTGATGAAGAATGTTAAATTTTAAATAGAAACATAACTAAAGGTTATGTCTTTAGACAGATTTGTTGGTTTGTTATTAACCAGGATGTGTCAAAATTTGCTGCAACTTTCAAATGACATTTGGTTTATTTAGGCCAAGAGCCAATAAACAAGGGGTTTTCCTTTGCTGCAGCATGCAGGTCTTCGGGTGGGTAAAGGTGCAGGTGCAAATATAGTATTTGTTTCAAACATGATACAGCATTTTTAAACTTTTTTAAACCTTTGCGCTTATTTAATGGAAAAACATGGTGTATGAATGTTTGATATGATCATCTGCCACTGACCCTAGACACTTAGAGGGCCAAGATTCATTGGGTGTCTGTTGATTTGTGGTAAATTCATTAATTGAAAAATGTGTTTGGGAGTAAGCATAATTAAAGCACTGAATCAACTGATCAAGACCATAAGGCAGTCCCTGTATTATGTCTACATGTGTCCAGGACCGTAGCCAAATATTTGTGACTCTATCTAGTCTAATGTAACTACTTAATAGTTAATCTATTCATTTAATTGTTATCATTATGTTTTTGTGCCAGGTACGTTATTCTGATAGGGAATATTAAATTCATTTAACTCAATTTGTTTGCATAAACAATCAAATTTAGTCAACAAAAAATATAGATTACAACTTAAAAAAAAACAAGTATAGTGTGAGAGGTGTGAAATGGTAGAATGTAAATTCCTCCTCATGATGTCAAAATCCCCAAATACACTTTGGAATGTTTTCTGTTCAGTTTTCCAAATTTAAACACTAGAAAGACTGTTACCTTTGTCATATTTCATTTGACTTGTTGAGAATCATTATCAGTTAGAGCAGCAACAAGAACCACAACACCAGCGAGGACAACACCAACAGCAGCAAATATTTAACAGAAACAAAATCATGTTTAAGGGAAAGGGAGAGTTTGTGAAAAAACTAAATGAGAAAAAAGGGCATTAAATCCATCCCATACATCAATAACAACAAAGTCCCTCAGATAACAGACTCCGAGCAGCGTCTCACCCCCTCAGCCACTGGGAGAAGGTCCACTCTCTGTTCCAATGCCAAGTGTCTCTCTCTGAGGCCAGACTTTATAGAGATGAATAAACCCTGCCAGCTAACTTCTGCGCAGCATGTTTACTGTGCAGTGTCTCTCTCAGTGTAGAGGAGAGAGACAAAGTGGCGCTGGTGCTACAGCTACAAAAGATATAGAGAAAACAATTCTCCTCTAAGCTTCTTTCAGCTTTCACATTTCACAAATAATGCTATTAGTGTTCATTTTCACATATTTTTTCCCCCCCTTTTGGTCATAGTTTTGGTTCAGTCCAGGGCTAACACGGTTAAAAATGGGCATGGCCATTTAAAAAAATGTCAAGTGATTGTGTTTTCAACATAAACAACTTTTAACAGGGTTACACCAGGAACAAGGACAAAGTAGACAAGAGAAGAAATTAATGTTAACTTGTAAGTCAAGATATGTACGTAAGTTTAAGTAACGTAACCAACTTACTTATTTTAACCTAAACCTTGATCTTCACCTAAACTTAACTAAGTAGTTTTGTTGCCTAAAGGTAAACTGCAATTGTTTCACAACTTTAACCTCGTGTTTAAAACTCCGACCATTACGTTTAGGTATGTGGATGTGTTGATCGGCTTCCACCGGTAGGGATGCCAAATTAGGAAAAACGCTCCTGCGGGTTGTACAAGAGGGTAGGAACTAACAACCTATGTGGTCGTATGTGTGGAGGATTCGTTGAAACAGAGACAGGTTTGAAGAGAGCAGAAAATGGGACAAAACATAATTCTGAAGAACTTGGAGACAGAACAAAGCTCTCTGTCGAGAAATTAGAGAGTTAAAGAGAGAACTGAGCCACTTAAATGCAATGATGTAATGCAATGCAAATTGAAAGTGAGCACTCCACAGGGACAAGCCAGCTAAGTGCCAAACATAGTCAGATACTGGCTTTGTACCAGCACAGGCATAAAGTAATTGTGCATCTACCGAGCACTCTCCATACTCTACTAAGAGCTATTTAGAAATGCTTGTTAGATCATATCTGTTGGTTAATAATGCCCATGCTGTCTAATTTAAACACTTCAGTGAATATACAACAACAAGGTAAAAAGGCACAAGTGTGACTATTGGTGCTCCGCCATCTTTGTTATGTGTGTAAGATGTGTTAAATGTTACACATACGTAAATCACAAAACCAGTCATGCAGATGCTTTTGGCAGGGGGCTGGTCTGAATCAAAAGTCCAGAGCCATTTGATTATGACAAGTGTCTTTGGACATTTGAGCATAGATATTCATTCTTGTCCTTTGGGAACAGGATACTGTGAAGACAATCTAAGCACAAAAAGTCAGCCTACTACTGTAGCTTCAGAACATTCATCCGCATGAGTTTTAAACCATAGACTGTATATAAGAAGTGGACGTAACCTCCGGGGTCAGAAAAGTGAATCCAATATTGAAGTGCACTGACCCTGCATTCTTTCTATGGGGCAGGAGGAGGTGACTCCACTGGTTGCAAAAAAAAGAGTCAGAATGGAAAGCAAATAGTCTGTGAGAAAATGACTCTACTTCTCACTTGATTTATAACCTCCATAAACATTTTCATAGTCTATATACACACAACGTTCCACTTCCGGGATTGCTCCGGTGCCGCCGGAAATTCCGCCAGAAGTTCCTCATTTCGGCCAGATGTCCGTTACCTTTGTGTTGGTATTATAAACTCCAGTGGATTTATGAGGACTATGGTTAACTGCTCCTCAGATCTCTGCAGGGTAAATCCAGACAGCTAGCTAGACTATCTGTCCAATCTGAGTTTTCTGGTGCACGACTAAAACAACCTCTGAACGTACACACAAAAGAAGTTCCTTCCCGAGGCTATTTTGAAGAGGCGTTGTTGCTCCGTACGGCGCTTAGCGCTGCCCAAGATGATTGTGATTGGTTTACAGAAATGCCAATAAACCAGAGCATGTTTTTCTTCTGTGTTAGAATGCTATGTGGACTCCTTTGCAACACTGTGGAGGAAGGTCTGGCAAGCGAGAATAACATTTTCATAATAAGTTTATGGTCTCAATCGCTAGTTTCAAGTCTTCAATGTAGCATGATGTTCATTCAGTAAATTATGGTCCCATTTAGAGTACAATAGATGATAAAGCAGAGTATGCATTAGGGCGTGGCTACCTTGTGATTGACAAGCCGCTACCACGCAACCCGAAAATCAGGACAGAGGCTTACCAATGCGTAACCATAGCACTGTGTAGACTTAAATAGCTGTGAACTTGTTTTTGGGTGCTGTCCATATGAAAATGAAAGTTAATAGTAACATTATGGTCACCTAAAAACGTCTTGTTCAGTGTTCAGTTGTTCTAAAAGACAACATAAGGAGTCAGCTGTAAATTCTTTCTGGTAAGTACATTTTGTTTTAATCCTGTTTTTGCTAGCCAAAATTATCATCCCAATTAATATCACAGTTAACATGAATTAAGGATGCACCTTGCTAATCAAGCTATCTAGCTAGCATCAGTGTTAGCTGATAACTTGGCTCCACCCTCACATCCAAATATGGTCACTTTTTGCTCCAAAACACTGGTGGGTAGTAGAGTTGATTTTGATTTTTGATTTTTGGTCAGTTTTGATCTCTACCTATTCCTTAGGTTGGGTATCGTTTGGATTTTTACAATTCCGATACCGAACCGGTACTTTTAAAATGATTCCGATTCCTTAACCGATTCTTGAAAAACTGAAAAATGACATCAAAGATGTAATATGTTTACTAGCGATCACGTGCAGTGAATGGTTAATATGCTTTTACGTCTGTTTTGGTGAGCCCAGAGGGAAAATATGGCATTTTAAAAGTAGCCTACATTTATGGTAGCTAGCTAACGGTAGACTACAGAGAAAGTGTGATATTTTTACGTCCGTTTTGGAGGGACAGAGGGAAAATATTTCAGTCAACACATTAAGTGGAACTGAAATGAGGATCCGAAATTTGCGTTCTAATCCGGTCCGATTCCTACCGGTCGCGTAGGAACCGGTTCCATAGTGGAACCGGGTTTCGGTACCCAACCCTACCTATTCCTGAGGAAAACAGCTGTCTATTTATCTGCTATGCTCAACTATGTTCGGCTATGTGCTAACTTTGTCTGTCTGCTGTTTGGTGCTGAGCAGGTAGCTTAAGGTTATTTATTTAGAGCTTTCTTGCAGAAAACACCTGTGCTGCCAAAAACAACACTAATGAGAGCTGCGAGAGTGAACCCAAACAGTACATTTGTGGGCTGTAGAACAGTGAGCTGGAAGCAGCTTCAATACTCTGTAGAGCTGGGAAGGGAAGTACTGAAACAGGTGATAATTCTCTATGGCTTCCCACAAGTAGTCAGTTATGGATTGTTAATATAATCAAGCAAGCAACAATTCAAGCAGCTTTAAACTTTTAGAGCTAGTAGGTTCATCTTTCTACTTATATTCTCTTCCACATACATTGTGAATATATGTTGCTGTTGAGTTTTTCAAATGTCTTTTTTTCAATACTTTGAATATAAATATCGATTCCTCTTTAATCGGATTTCATGACACCAGCAAATTAAGTGATACCCCTGGGGGTATTTGGAATTTTTGTGCTTGTAATTTGGGCAAACAGACACAGATCACACAAGTGTGCAGGAGTAATGCAAGGTCTTTGAACGTAACACCTTACTTAATGTGTAGCCTCGCTCTGATTGGTCAAAGATTCTAATCAGTCGTTTGATGTTGCACAGTTAATTGCTACCAGTCTTATGCATTCTTTGTTTTAGCTTTATTTCCATCATATCTGTAACTTCTTACTGACATTGACTATCCCAGGTTTGTTTGTGTTTAGTATTATATGTAGTTACACATAAGATAGCCTGGATGCCAGCCGAACTTAGCCCCGCCCACTTTATGTTTTGTTTAAGGTAATCTAGATTTCCTTGGTTATGAGTTGTGTTTAGGCAAAGTTATTTAGTTTATTTTTTTTTGTAGATTGGCTTTTGGTTATACCTGTAAATAAACCAGTTTGGGGATGAAATGGACAGTTTCTCGAGTCTGCCTTCTACATCGTTAACTACTCCGGTCAGACATCCTAAAAATAAGAAATAACAAACACTGGCTTTATACAAGACAAATGCTTGCCAGTCTTACCACAATAAACAAAGGATACTTAAAATTGGCCTTGTGAGGCAATGAAATAGCCACCAACATCTGTCATTTCTACAGTACCGGACTGTAATAGCAGGACTCCAAGCAGTCTCTTTTCAATCTGCTATCATGAAGTGGCTGATGAATTGTGGAATCCAACATACAGTTTGTTATCCAGCGAACTGTTTCCTGCTCGAGCAGAAACTCCTGACTGCTCAGGAAACCTGCAACACCGGAATTGATCACTTTGACAGACGGACTCATTGACTCTACTGTGTGGCGAATACTTAAAGAGATTAAAATGAGCAACGTGCCAGCACTTCACTTCACTCTAAGCAACAGGCCAAGGCAGGGAAACCCTATTGGTCAGCTGTGAATAGTTGATTGAATGACTGATAGGTGGGGTAGACCTCAATCAGCACTTTTACTGCCCAAGTCCAGACATAGCAACAGAGGAGACTGTTCTTGTCATTTATCTCCAGGGTGTCTGCCCTTCCTTTGACTTCACCTCTTCTCCCCAAACACGTCAGGAAAAAGACACTAATAGCAGTTTTTACTCCTCTCGTTGACTAGTTAAGGACCATATCACTGTTTTGGCCATTTTCTTGCATATCATATACAATAACTGACCAATTTCCAAATTTTGGGTTTTTGAATGATTGTGTTTCCCAAGCTCCTGAGGAAGGCCAAAGTGTGGGTCTAAACGTTATGTGCCTTATTTTGCACTATTAAAGTATTTTTTCGGAGCATTAAGCTGTTGTGCATTGAATTCCATTCATTCTTCTACAGTGTGAAAATCTGAGATTTAAATATATATAAATTATGTCATCTGTACATTTAAATTCTTTAAAAATAGTTCTTCTTTTTACCATTATTAGTTCTGACAATTTAATTAGTTTTTTAATAATTCACTCTTAACAAACATCCACAGATTTTTCAAACAGGCCTCTTCTGCAAACCAAAGTTATGGCTAGTAGTACCCACCTTTTATCTTTTTAGCTTATTATTAGTCTTATAATGGTTACAAATAAGGTTTATGTTGATATTCAAGAGCTAAAGTTAGCAACTTGCTGAAATTGTATGGTCTCATATTAGTGGCCAAAGAGTGTTGCAAGCAGAGGTCTTTTTTTTATTCCAAAGGCCATGCAAAAAAAAAGTCAATGTGTGATGGGTTTGACAATATGTTGCCCAGAACCACCTAATGATCCTGTTGAAGAACAAACAAATTTATTTCCCTGTGATATCACAGCTGAGATTGTCACCATAGACTGTTAATATTGTCACCAGCAGGATGAGTGGATTCATTGGTGGTTTACAGTTCACATAGTCTCGATCGATGACAATTAATTTACCGGATAAATGCCGGAACATCCGTCGCCGCCGGATCTTGTCGCCGGATGTCCCTCGCCTTGCAAAACTCAGTAGGTTTCGGAAAACATCAACAAACTTGAGCTAGAAAGCTATTCGCTGAAAATGGCAAGTTTTCAAGAACATTTGGATAGCACAAGAAGGCAGACCTGGTTCTTTCGGGGAATTATTGTAAAGATTTACAAAGAATATGTTTACGGCATTAACTATCTATGGGACGTTTTGGGACCGTTTGGCGGGGATTTGCTATGGACAAAATACACACGGCGTACCAGAATAGGTTTACATGGTTTAATTTTCAAAAAATGTTGTTGTACTGCACATTGCTGCAGCTCTTCTTTTCCCCACTTGTGTTGAGCTCTCTGTTTTATCTACAGAGTGAGGCATCTCACTTTTATTCCATCTTTGTTGGGAGTCGCACATGCGCAGTACCTAGGTAAGGACAACTAGCTATTAAGAAGCAGAGTATGATGGCGTGGCTCACACTGACGTCAAAGCTGGACTACAAAAGAGATGTTTGGAGCAGTTTTTGAACAGTGTTTTCTGTTGGAGATGGTAAGTCCATTTGGGGTGGACTTTGGGCTTTTTCACTTTGTAAACCTATAACGTGCACAAAAAGATAGGTTAAACAATAAAGGAAAGGGGGAAAAAGCATAATATGAGCACTTTAAAGAAATGCAAACAACCCAGGCCGTTTATTTTCTCCCATCTAGGAGTGTATGTGTGGAGGGGCCAGACCTTACTCCGCAGCACTGTGGAGATAGGTCTGGCAAGCAAGAATACCTTACACACGACACGTGCTGGGTTTTAAAATAAAGCTATAAGAGAGAAAGTCTGGGTTTTGATTTGTTTGTTCCTCGGAGTGCTTGGAGCAAGTCTTAATGAGTTGAAGGGAATAACAGAAAAGGCTTCTGGTAGTTTTTTTTTTTCTTTCCTTCCCCCGACTATGGAGAAACTAATCGGAGCTTTTATTCCGTATCACAATCATTCAGGGGGAAAAATAAATATGTGCACTGTTAAATGTTGCCCGAACCACAGGTGATTTCTCTTCCTGTGACTGCTTCATAAATACAGATAGCATAATGTAATTATTTACTGCTATACTAAATAGTACTCTCACTTCTTTCTCCTTTCATTAATTCTCTTTCTTCTCAGTTACTTTTTGCCCTGTGGAAGTCACGATGGAAAAAAATCAAACAGCCCTTTCTACTCATCTGAATGTGAACATGAACTGAATAATTTATTTAACTTAAAGCTAGAAATGAGTTTATATTTCTGATCCCCGTAGAATTTATAGCCTGATACCTAAAAGAGAGTGCAACAGTCATCAACTCTTGCTTTCATTTTTTGCAAATTATCAATGCCACACAAAAGAGTTGCACCACCTTTTTCATCCTCTGAATGCAGAGTTAATTACTTTAATGTGTGTGACGGGAAAGATTGGGTCTATGTCAGCATTCTGTTTGGGCAGCAGCCCAGCGTGTCCTGCAGCAGAGCAGACTGAGTGAAATCTGTGGTGGTGGTGATGATGATGATGATGATGATGATGATGATTATGAAAATGATGAAGAAAAAGTTGGCATTATTTGGGTTATTTTAATTGTAACCTGATTAATGAATATTGGTTTAAAACTGTACTGTTAGCAGCTTTGCTATTGTAAGACTGCCAGAAATAAAAAGTTATAAACTGGTTACCTGTTTGCCTCCAAGTCACAGATTTTTTTGTGTGTGCTTTCTTACCTTATGGTGAATCAGTGAAAGAAAATGAAGAAAAAAGAATAATTAACTAGGCTACTGTATGTAATTTACACACTTGCACAGTATACACTGTATATATATATTTTTTTAAAGATCATTTTTTGGGGGCATTTTCAAGCCTTTATTTATAGAGCTAAAGACACGAAAGGGGAGAGAGAGATGGAATGACATGCAGCAAAGGGCTGCAGGCCGGAGCCGAACCTGTGGCCACTGCGTCGAGGAGTAAACCTCTATATATGGGCGCCCTGCTCTACCAGGTGAGCTACCCAGGTACCCTATACTGTATATTTTTTTTAGAGATCTTAAATGCTGAACACAACTTTTTTTTTCATATATTTATCTTCCAAAGTTGATGGAAAGTGATTTGTTCTTGATCAGCTCATTTTTCTTGGACAGCTCCCAAGGAAACTGTCCAGCCATCTGAAGAGTTTGGAATGTTAATATACTATCTGTGCCAGAGAAATCCTCTTTATAGATGATTCCCACAGCTTGCTAAAGGAGAGCAATAAGGTAGTGTTGGCAAACACACATTTCCTTCCATTGTGAACTTAAACAGGAAACAAAATAACACCTACTCATTTAAATGTGGGTCACTATTACTGCAGCATTATGTTTAAGCCAGTATAGGGGGGGGGGGAGAAGTTGACAGACACACACCCCATGGGATGTGCTTCATATCAGATCAACAGGCTGCAGTCATGTACTGTTTAGGTAGACAAGAATCTGCCAAGCTGGGTCAGACCATACAGTCCTAACCCATCATATGACAACCAGAGAGAGATACTTAGTTGAACAGATGGCTGACCGGAAGAGAAAATAAGTAGAAACAGTAGAGCAAAAGAAACAAAGAGGAAATGGTTGGAAAACAAAGGCAAAACATGTAATCTAAGACAGTGAGTCTCAAAGTGGGATCTGTGGCACTCAGCCAGGGAGTCAGTGAAACGTTTTCAGATTCATTCATTTAAATGATCATGACATTTTTATTTTTTACAAAAGGCTTTATAATTCAACAAATAATATTTGAATTTTTAAATCTATAATAGGTCATAGATTACGTTGTAATCTAACAAATCTATAACTCTTAAAATATGCAAACAAATATGTTTAATGCATGTTTATCATTGTTCTAATACATTTATCTTGTGTTGTTCTTTCACATAACTAAGAAGTTACACTATAGAAGTGCAAAAAAAAGGCCACGTAAAATTATTCCAAGGGACATAAGGGGGTCCCCGGTATAGCTTCTATCTTGTAAGGGGTCTTTGGCTGGAAGAAAAAAAAAAAGAGAACCTCTGATCTAAGAGACTAGAGAGAATAGAATGACACAGGGAGAACACAGGTACACCAATACAAAAACATCCACCTACAGCTCCGCCTTGTTGCTCTCTGTAGGCATGGTGCTGTGTCAACAGTGGGGGAGGACATGGTGCTTTACAGACAGTAAAGATACTGAAAAGGGGATCTCTTGAAATAATGGTGGCAATAAATCTTCAATTAGCATATGCATATTGTTTTGAAGTTAAGGCTGAGGTAAAAAGTACAATTTTTTGTATTATTGCTTCATCAGTTTATTGCTCCTATTGAATATGACATAAGGCCTCTCAACAAGACTGTTTTACATAAAGCAGCATATGGCAGAGCTGATAAGTGAGCAACCAAGCCGACACGTGATTTCCTCTCTGCTGCACCACACACACACACACACACACACACACACACACACACACTCTCTCACATACTCACACACTCACATGCACACACACACACACACACACACACACACACACACACACAGGTGAAGAGAAAAGCAAGCATAGACCTTGAAACAAAGGATGATACAGATGGTGAGATAATAAACACACAATCCAAGTTCAAAGTGGAGTGATTAAACTAACCATTTTGAAAAAAAAAAAGCACAGGTCCAACTACTTACATTAATGAGTGCCTCAGTAACTCATACCACTAAGCCACTAAACCAGCATGCACAATACCAGGACCCTAGACTGACCATAGACTGTATAAAACAGACCCTGACCCTAAAGCCTTTTTTAACATTAATTATATTTTTTAACTTTAGTGATGAAGGAACCAAACAGGTGGATGTGAGACAATTAAGTAAGGTCAGACTTTACTGACAGCTTTAGTTAGTATAGTTACTTTACAAATTGAGATTTTTTGCACCCACACAACACATATATGATTTTTTTTTATATGATGTTTTATTATAAATTAAACTACCCAACAATATATCAACCTACAAGTACAGCTGAAATAATTAGCCCATCAAACACTTAGTTGGTTTCTAAAATGTGAGAATTTTTCTGCATTGAGTACTTTTACTTTTAATAGTTTGATACATTTTCCTGGTGATACTTACATACTTTTACTTAAGTCACATTTTCCCTGCAGGACCTTAACTTGTATAAGTACTTTTACTTAAGTAAAGGATCTGAATACTTCTTCCACCACTAAATTGGGACATACTACTATAGATATAAATCGGTTTTATATCTGCATATGCATACTACTTTGTCATAACATTGCACCTTAAACTTTGACCCTCTTGCTCATATATGCTGCACGAAGGATTGCGGGTTAGAATAGCCAGAAAAGCATGCTGGCTTGTATACTGCAAAATGTGGACGGATGCAGTAAGACATCCTGGTATTTTTGGCATACTGCATTTGACATACTATGTATTGGGACCTACTAAATCTGTTTCTGATATACTAGATAGTATGATGTATGGGTATTGGAACACAGAGATTGTTTCTTTTGTCTATTTCTACAAATTCCACTGTTTTAAGCTCCCAAAGCTGTGCATTGTGTGTTTTTCCCTTAAAGTGGCTACAAGGAACTTTCAGTTTGTGTTAATTCTAGCGGCCCCTTTGCACAAGAGTGGTAGTGTTTTTACCACACCTGCTGTCGTAAAGATTTTTAAGAGTTAGCATTACCAAGAGATCATACGGTTGCAATGAACATTCTGCTCAGACAGACGATCATTACAATAAGAAAATACGTTACCCGTTACCAAAGCATTAGCAAAAGTTTTTTGTAGCAACTAACATTATAATAATAATAATAATAATAATAACTTAGATTTATATAGAGCCTTCATGAAACCCAATATTGCTTTACACAACACAGGGGGACAAAAAGAAAATAGTAGGCCAACACAAACACGGACTGAAAAGAAATAAAAACTGGGCGCTAAACGGAAAGGTGGGATTGTAATTTCATGTAGGCTTCTGACGTTACGTACAACCACGTCTTGCATTGTAAAGTTATTTTATGAATGAAAGAGACATATTACATGCCTGTCTAGGAGGAAGAGGGCTAGGTTGACTTGGGTTTTTGCCGGTCGTCTGTCACTCTCCCTTTAATTTGTTCTTCGTTTAATTTTCTTTTTTTGAATGTGATGGTCCTGCCCCCTTATCAGCCATAACTACAACAGATACCTTCTAAAATAAAATAAAAATACAATTAGGCCTTTGTAAAGAAATCTCCGGCTACCTTTTACCTGGCTGGATACTCAAACACAGGCTTTTACACCGAAAAACTGTGACCCATCAGAATGTGTTACTGTAGCGCAGGTCTGCCTGCCGTAAATCATTTTGTGACTTCGCGGGAAAAAATCTGAGGGCAGATTTTTTGGTTGCGGTTGAGCCGGCTAGCCACATTTTCTTCTGTCTCGCAAGCAGGTGTAATTTAGAGTCATTATTAAGTAACAAAACAATCGGGTCAGTAGGAATTCGACATCCTATCACATCAGATATTATTGATGTTGTTTTATTCCAGAACTCATGCACCTGTTCACACACCCCACTCCTCCGTTTCAAATGAAGAGATGCATTGTGGGACAATAGTGTCAGTCAACAGAACACTGAATAATCAGGCAGATTCTGTGTGCAAAATAACATGTTTGAGCATGTGCACTTGTCACTCGAGTGTGAACACACTACATACTAAAAACCTGCTTTAGAAATGAAAAAGACCAGTGCGGTGTGGTATTATATGGTAAGTGGCTCCATCTAGTGTATTTATGAGGTCAACGCAGGTGAAGATTCACACTAACTCTGTGCCTGATTGTCTTTCTGTCTCTCTGATTGCATTTGATTGCAGTCCCCATCTTGAGCTGTCACGTGACATTAACAAGTTGTAACCCCAGGAATATTTCCTGTCTTCACTGTTCATCCCACATGATGTGAATGCTGCATGACAGCCATTTAGTCCAGTCATTTTAAGCCAAAATGGGGGTCAACCTAGGACAAATTGCAACAGAAGCAAACTCAACTGATTTTGTATTCTCAATATGTCCTGAGAAAGGAAAAAAAAGCCCCGAAGAATTCCATTAGGGGAAAGCCTATTCATACGCCTATTCCTTCTTTTTCTCATGTGAATAGGCTAAAAATGTTAACCTTTAGATATCACCATGAAAATAACTGAGTTGATTACTTACATTAAGACAAACAAAAAATGTATTACACTTTTTTGAAACGTTTTGATAACATGAGCAAACGATGCATGATAAAGTAGGCGCTAATTTGCATAAATACCACAACAGATCTAAACATTGGATATAGCCAGGTGAAAATGTCTTGTAGAATATTATTGACATCTTACAGTAAAAGACTAATTACAAAAACAAAAATGTCACCATAAGGGGTAGAGATTCAGTCATTCTTTCAAGGTCCACTCAACTGTCAATCAACTGTCACTAAGCTGTCACTCAGGTAAGAAAGATTTCCTGTTGTTTCTCCTACATGAATTATTCAACCTACATTAATAAAACATACCTGGCGATCGATCAACTACAATTTATTGGGAACATCTGGATGTGTGTTGAGCTGTGGTACGACTATTATTGGTGAGCTGCACAAACTCAATGCAGGTGGCCTGTGTGACGAGAATGAAGATGAGATTCTGGGCAGATGGGTAGCCTAAATGGGTTCCATTCAGACCTTAACATTAAGTCTTTTACTGTTATATGTCAACAAGATTCAACAAGACATTTTCACCTGGCTATACCCAATGTTTAGCTCTGTTGTGGTATTTATGCAAATTAGCACATACGTAATTAGATTATGCACAGTTTGCCCATGTTAAACAATTTCAAAAGACTTGTAATACATTTTTTGTTTGTCTTAATGTAAGTAATCAACTCAGTAATTTGCATGGTGATAGCTAAAGGTTAAAATTTGGACCCTATTCACGTGAGAAAAAGAATGAATAGGCGTATGCATAGGCTATATTTGGGTCTTTTTCGAAACTTTCCCCTAGTGGGATTCTTAGGGGCTTTTTTTCCTTACTCAGGATATATTGAGGATACAAAAACAGTTGAGATTGCGTCTGTAGCAATTTGTCCTAGATTGACCCCCATTTTGGCTTAAAATTACTGGACTAAATGTCTGTCATGCAGCATTCACATCATGTGGGATGAAAAATCAGTTGAGTTTGCTTCTGTTGCAATTTATCCTACCTTTTTTCATAAAATGACTAGACTACAGTGTGTGCACTTTGGGCCCAGCTGGGTCCTTGAGTCCAGTATGAGTTACCCCTTACTTGTTTCTGTAATCTTCAACTATACTACAAGAGGACCTTCTCCCACCTACCACTAAATTAATTTATTAAGCAAATTTAAATTAAGTGTTAAATCAAATGATATTGAATAAAGTATCATTATTCATCAAGATAATTAAAACAGAATATATATATATATATATATATATATATATATATATACATACATACATATATATATATATATATACATACATACATACATATATATATACATACATACATACATACACATATATATACACATACATATATATATATATATATATACACATACACATTTATACACATATATATATATATACACATACATATACCGTATATATATATACATATATACACATACACATATATATACACACACATATATACATATATATACACACACACATATATATATATATATACACACACACATATATATATATATATATACATATACTGTATATATATATGTGTGTGTATATATATATATATATGTATATATATATATATATATATATACTATTTTGGCTGCATCACATGAAGATTAACGCGTTGCTGCCTTGTGCTGCTGTTAGTTTGCTAGTTTGTGAGAGAGGTGTGTGTGCGTGTGTGGGGATCTGAACAAAGCCATGCTCTGGGGAGGAAAGATCGCCTGAAACTGCCTTTAGACAGGAAGAAAGTGTGAGAAAATTAAAGAAAAAGGAAGATGGTCGAGCCTCAGAGCTTGTTCCAATTTCCTGAGCAGCCAGTATTGCGTCCAACTCTGCTGTCACTTCACAGATATCTAACTTCAATCACACACTAACACCTTTACTTCATCTAGCTTGACGTTTATTCTATTTTCTGCTCATCCGTTGCTGACTATCTTGCTGCAGACACCTCAGAAATACAGAGGAGATCAACACATGTTGATGGAAATGTAATTGAGGAGAGACAGGGACAGAAAGAAGAAGAGAAGAGAAGCTTGCACTGTATTTAGTGCAAAAATAACATGCTGCGTGGCCGGGTTGAATCAGTGGGTAGAGCAGGCGCAAATATACTTGGAGGCTTATGCCTCGACGCAAAGGTCCAGGGTTTGAGTCCGACCTGTGACAATTTCCTGCATGTCTTCCCCCTCTCTCTTCCCTTTCTCACCTAGCTGTCCTATCAATTAAAGATGGAAAACCCCGAAAAAAAATAATCTTTAAAAAAAAAAAAAAACATGTTGCACAGAGTGGAAAAAGAAAATGGACAGGAGGAAATAGGAAGGAGTGGAAATGCATCAATAGTGGGAAAGGGAAGGGTAGAGTGAGATACAGTAAGTCAGAAATCAATGAGAAGACCGAAAGCAAAGGAAAAATGAAGGTGAAATAAGAGATGGGAGAGCCCTCATTGCTTGGTGTTGTATACGGATATTTCCACAGCACTGTTGCACCTACAGTAGACTGTGCTTGGCCTTTCAGTGAGAGTGCTGCTGATCAATGTGTCTTATAAGGAGAGGAGAGCTGCCATTATAAACCAAGACAGATTCTACATTTCTGCCTAACAGAAATTTCCAGCAATGTATTACCAGCTTACTTAACTGGAGCCTTATTACCATTAGGGCAACACACAGCTACTAGTTGGAGACCTCTTTCAAGTTAAAAAGGAATTGCTGGAATGTCTCATATTTGACATCTTTGCAAGCTTGAGTCTTCTAATTAGATTTTGCGCACTGACTATTCACCAGTACGGTTTGTCATCCACTTTGTAGTAAGTGTGGTTAATATCCATGTGCGTTATCTCTACCCATTACCAATTCTTCTTCTATTCAAATCAATCAAATAATACATTTAAAGTGCATTCCAAAACAGGTGTCTATTTTGCCCTCCTCACTTTCACCCGTGTTCAAGTTGCATAATCCAGAGTTATGTGAAGCAATGTGGAACGTTGGCCAATAGGGGACACTGTATGAATGAGAGAACGAGAAAGTACAGTGCAGTACAAGAAGGTTAGGTAAAGAATGCTACTGCATGTTTGGTCACCAGGTGTGCTGCAGTGCACCTGCTGAGCGGTTTCATAACACAGTGTATTAGGTTTGTTCAATGTATAAAATATTCAACATTTCTACATTTTGTTGTTTAAGTGTTCTGTGCAATGAAAATAATCTCAATTTGATCTAATATTTTAAAAAAACAATCACACAAATTGAAAAGTATTGAATAAAGTGTATTAAAGCTGACATCCAGCTTGATGACATTGTTTATTGTTTTCATGTATTGAAATACGATTTTACATTTAGATAAAAGGCTAGAGGAGGAATTCATGTGATCATTCATGTGAAAGTTTAGTGAACACACTTTGCACTATGTATAAGACATACAAAATCAGGCTATCGTCTCGCACCAGTCTATGCTTCACTCCAAGTACAGAACTTTGACTGATTGAAGCAGGTGCGATTTAGATTTTTAGTGATACGAACTAAACTTACAGCCCTGCCTTACATCTGAACCCAAGGGTGTGGTTTTTATTTCAAATGTAATCCAGAAATAATGCACACATGCATAAATATACACACACACACACACACACACACAATCTACACATGTTCTAAAACAAAATAATGATGTGACAATATCAAATATAATTGTTTTTTTTTCATGTTATTCATCAATGAGAAACAAAATGTAATCTCTTCAGTTGAGAACAATCATCACTGTAGATTTTCATAGAGAAAAAAGGCTATTTGGTCACTGATAATTGATTAAAGTGGTGTTCTCCAAATTGGTCATGAGTAGGTTTTGTGTGATAGACCTCCGATTATGCTGCAGTCACACCAAATTTCACTCATTTTTTCTAGTAAGGGCTGCGTCAAATTTGCCTTCACTTTCTGTCTAGAAAGCTGGTTCACTTGAATGGAAACAGCCAGTAGCTATTTATGATTAATTACAGCTGTGTTTGACAAGTTTATTCAACTGGTGTAAATAGCAATGCAGCACAATATTTAGAAATTGTAAACAGCTGTGCATCAGCCATCCATTCCAACATCATTCCATGTTTAGGATTTCAGGACACTCGAGTCATAGTTGTGTTTTTAATTAGACCTCTGGACTGTGTGGGCGTGTACAGACTGTGCTTGATTGACAGCAGTCTCCCTTTCCTAACTTTTTAGCTTGTTTAGTACATTGGTGACATGATTACTTTGGTACTTTCAAGCATTACTTCAACCTGAGCAAAGGTCTATAGAGGTAGAATTACAGAAACACCTGTGTGGGTGTGCAGAGCCTTTAACTCAGTTTAGTTTCAAAAAAACATGTTAAAAAATAAAAAACAGATAAATAAGAACATGTACATTTCAGCACAATCTTCCAAAATCATTGTAAATTATTCAAATAAGGAATTCCCATGTTCAAGAAAAGGATTAGGAAGAAGTAAAAAAAAAAAAAACATAACTTACCTATACCCCCTTTATCAATTTTTATACTTCAGTTAAATACAAAACAATTTGATGCTTCACTTATATGTATACATACACATACAGTATATCTACCTACCTGCACACACATATACACATGCATACACATAGACACACATGCATACACACATACATATAGACGTATATTTTTTTCTTTTCCATCCATCTACTTTTCAGACACCTTTCAGACTAGTCTGGCTATCACCAGACCAAGCTCAATCTTTCAAGATTGAACGAGGCGAAACCAAACTCAGTCTACTTTCAGACATTTAAACATTAAAACTGTAGCCTGTGGACAACCTACCAGGCAGGATTTTGTAGTTAGTAGGCCTAAAGCCTACATCAACAGTATGTGAACACTACCTGAAGGCAAAACAGAGTAAGCTATATATAAGAATGTGTATCTATGTAATAATAATAATAATAATAATAATAATAATAATAATAATAATAATAAAGATATAGGCTATATAGACAAAACATATAACTAGAACAGCAATGTAAGTTATTAAACACAAATGTAATCACAACTTGCAGTGGTTCACATTTGTTATGTATGCAGCTTTTGTGCCTTTAGTAACCCTCGACAGTTAGGATTCACGTGCACTTCCGGAACTTTCGTAATGGATTTTTTTGTGTGCAGAGCGCATGCAGGGACTATCAGGACCGACCCTTTCCTTTGAGCAAGAAACTGATGAATGAGTGGAAGCGGCCAAGCCTGCCCTGCATGTCATTACCACTTCAGAAATAAAAGCGTTTCTCGCGGAGGGACTCGCCGCAGAAACGGGGGACAGAAGGTGAGCTACATAACGGGTTTTATGTCCGCTTGTAAAGGTTTTCTTGCTGTTAAACGCTATTTTTTTCTTTTTTTCTGTTTGCATTGTTGCGGGGCGTCAATTAGGCTCCAGACAAAAGAGGAGCACGCTGCACTTGTGCACCTCCGCTTCCTCCTGTCTGCATTGCTGTTGCAGCCTCCTTCCGTGTTATGAAACAAGAAAAGCACGCTGTTTTCTTTTTTTTTTCTTTTCTTTTTTTCACGACATGCCTCCTCGGAACAAGCCGTGAAACGAGCCGGCTACACGAGCAGCAAACAGAGCTGACGCATCTGCGGGGTTAAATAGCCCAGCTGAAATGCATGGGCGCCTAATTTGTGGCAGTGTTACCTAACAGCCAGTTAGGCTATGAAGGCAAACCAAACGTGGAAGTGGCTTATGTAAAGAGTTATGTAAATTGAGGCTTAAATGCCAAGTTAGGTGGTTCCATAATCACCTTAATCAGCTATTGTCTGTTTGTAGTTGAACCCCTAAAGTTGCTTTCGGTTGCCAGAATAATTTAGGGCCACCCCATGGCTCAATATAGCACTTTTGTATTTGAGGCAACCAGCTTCACTCACCCTCAGTGGTGGAATCAGCTGGACTACACAGATTTGAGGTAGGCTATGTAAAACTAGGAAGTGACATGGTGAATAACTTAAAGCCCTGGTAGTTAATATGGTTTCCTGTGTCCACTCACTTTCAGGTGAAAACTGTCACTGTTGCAACTTTTGACAGTTGATCATATGTGAACAGAGATGTGACTGAAGTAAAGAGCTCAGGAGAAGAGGTAATTAGCTGACTAAGCAACCACTTTAAAACATTTGTGGTTGAACTAGCTTCAACGAGACTGATAGCAAGTTACACAAAAGAGCTTTAGACTTGGGACTACAAAAGACTTAAAAGGATACTCCAATTGCACTTAGCATGGACACTTTAAAATGCTGCCATTACCCACAATGCAACTCAACTACTGACCCCTCAGCTGGAGATTCAGGTTTGTTATGCTAGTAGCAGCTAATGTAGCCTTGATCTGCTAGCCTCAAGTGGAGATGAGGACTGGGGTACAGAGGTCTGGATAGTTGACTTTCTAACTTGTCACCTCCAGATTTAAAAAATAATAATAATTCAGACTTGTAGTCTTCAGCCCCAACCGACGCTGATTCAAGTGGCATCCCATCATCCCTCTAGAGCCACAAAAAGCTTTATACAACTTTTTAAACTTGTGCATGCTGGGCCACTGTCATGGCTTACCCGGGACACTTGCTGGGACTGAGCCATTGTTAATGTTATTAGCTTAAGCTATGCTTTATCTGGTTCCACAAGCAAGAATATCTGCTGTGGAAAAAGGTGCAGCAGCTGAATATTACTTGCAACCTTTTTGGTATAACTCCTCATTTTGATTTGATCACTTGATTACAATTCCTCTGGCGTTTCCCTCTGTGACGTACTCACTTTCCATCTATGTACTTAAGTAATTTCCATTTCCCAGAATGCCTTTTTACAACCCTCAGAATAAGAGTTTGAGCTTGTTATATGCAGGAGGAGAGCGTGATGCCAGAGAGCAGAGAAAAATGAAAAAGGTTGGTCATGCTTTAATCAATATCAAAGCCGGTCTACGGAAAGCCTTTCCACTCCCTATTCAGCTCCATTGTACCGAATTTGGTTGCAGTTCCATCAGAGTTCCACAGGGGGTGATCGCGGTCCAGTGCAAAATGAATGGGTCTCTATGGAGCTAGACGGCTAAATTTGTCTTTTTCGCCTGATTGTTGTTGGGAAATCTCAGATTTGATTGTAGGTTTTGAAAGTTCAACATGAATTATAGGTCGAAAGTTGAATGAACGAGTACTTAGGTCCTTTCGATTTCTTACAGATTGAGTCGTCGTTGCCCATAACACGCTAGCATTCACTAATGAATGCTGATTGGTCAGTGAAAGACTGATTACGATCGGAGATCCCGCTTGACTAGCCTAGAAATCTAGACGCACCCTAGTGGCAGCAAATTTATTTTGCAGCCAGGGTCAGTCTAGGCACTCTCCGTTGGCTTGCGAGCTGGAAAAACCAAATTTTGGTCAGGCCAATCACATCGTGTATAGAGTCGGTGGGCAGGCTTATGGTTGCTGCTGCTGGAACAGCGGTCTTCTGGAAGACTTGGACTTAAAGCTTTTCTTTGAGAATTCTTAAAAAAGGAAGATGTGTTTGGAGTTTTGCCGACCGGATACGGCAAAAGTTTAATCTATCAACTAGCTTCGCTACCTTCTTCGTTGCTCTGCCTGGTTGTAGCACTATCCTATTACGTGCAAGAGGGAATTTGAAAGACAACCGTTTATCCTGCCCCTCGGATTGATCCCTGTCAATGGTGAGTTCCCAGACCCCAACATCTGGATGTGGGTCTGGCTTGTCAGGCTACCGCTTAACGGCATCCGAAGCAGAACCAGAATGTCAGAGTGAATTTTTCGGCGTGGTCTTTAAAACATTAGTAAACCTCTAGCATGTGTATTGGCAGGGAGAGCTTAACCTGTCAGCTGTGTTGTCGATGCCTCGAGAGAGAAAAAAAGAAGCGACTCAGCGCTTGCCGTAAAGCAGTATCTCTGGCCGCATATGTGTATGACGTCATTGACATTTTAAAAGGCTTTTTAGAACAAAAAAGCCACTTTAAAAAAATCGAACACCCAGCAGTGTGTATTTTCTTAGCAAACATTCAAATTACTAGACAAAAAAATGATATCCTGAGAAAAGTGGATTTTGAGGAGTTTAGCTCCATAGAGTCCCATTCATTCTGAACTGGCCTGTGAGCGCCCCCTATATGGAACTCTGGTGGAACTGCAACCAGTTCAGAAGCCGGAAGTAACGAGAGAGTGAAACTTCTTCCCTTATTATAAATTTTTTGTCAATACCAAACATGTCTTCTAGTTGCAGTGCATTCTGGTCAATTGATGTTACTGTGGTTGTTGTCTCTACTATGGGTTTCTGTCTGTAGGGCTGTTAAATATGTGTGTAGCTTCAGTCCTTGTTTGATTTTGAGGGATCTGTGACAAAAAAAAACCTTTAGTTTGTTGCTGGGTTGAAGCTTCAGATTGTTTTCCTCTTGCTGCAAAGGAAACTCATCATCTGTTGTCTTTGAATCCTAAAAGTCCATAGGTGTGTTTTGCTTGAATTACTGGCTGTGATTTGGTGGCTGTGACATGTAGCTTTCACTGTTGCCTTTCAAGTCTTTTTTTTCTTTCTTTTTTTTTTTTTTTTTGTATTGTATCGCTGACCAGGCATTTTGTTTCCAAGTCACATACAGTATCAGGTTGATCGACCCGTGGCGGGAGGATTATATTCTAATAGTCAGATTTTCAGGCTTTTCTGTCTGCCTCCGCTGTAGGGGTTGATTCAGAGACTTTGTTGACCTCGGGTCAGGTATCTAGTGAACCACTTCAGCCAGACACAATGAGCTGATGAAACCCTCTCTCCCCAAACCTGCTTTTTTTTTCATTTTATCATTCTTTCGGGCAACCTCGGACAGAAGAAGATTTTGCATGAATGTTTATTGTCGTCATTGTCAGGTTTGTTTGACGGTGTGCTTTCTTTAGTGATGGTCCGTCTGTCTTTAAACACTCTTAAACCTGCAGAAACTGGGTGCCAAAGTATTTTTATTTTTTTTTATGGGTGGTGATGGTGTGAAGGTTACAGTAAAAAAAATTATTTACACCACGCGCTGCAAGAATAAGGCTAGGAGAATCATTAAAGAGCCCTGCCACCCGGATAATGGCCTTTTCTCCCCTGAGGTCGGGGGGAAAAAGGTACCGGATACACCAGGCTAGCACTGAGCCCCCTCCCTCAAGTTAATTGATCAGACTGTCTGGAATGGATGCCTTGCACTCGTGGCTATGTCAGAGCTATTGTCAACACTGTTTACATGTGCCTAGTTTGTGTTAAAGGAACACAGTGTTGACAATAAGTCGGCATTGTACCAGGTGGAGATATTGATTTTGTCCCGTTTAGAGTCCCTTTTTTTTTTTTTTTTTTTTTAATTTTGAAAGGATTATCTAGGGACGCGTCTGTTGCCCTCTCCTTTTTCATCCCTCCCCTTCATCCTTAAATCACTCTGTCCGTCAGTCTACTCCTGCTAGCGAGCTCAGCGGGCGGCTGAGTACAGGAACAGAGTGCTCAGAACAGCACAGGAGTGATGGAAGGATTGAGCGATGGAAGGATTGAGCGAGGGAATGAGGAGGGTGGCTACTGCTTGCCTCCTTGACAGTTCTGCACATTAATGACAGTTTGTCTATGAGAGTGGAGGAACTGCATGTGCACAGTTGGTGTGACAGCATGGTTGGTAATGTCAACCCGACCTGCTGGGCGATATGGCCTAAAAAAAATAAATAAAAAGATTATTCATGCCAGACCAGTGTTGCTCTCCCTGGCTGAATCTCACTTCCCTTAAATTGCATCCACGGTTCCTTCACTTGCTTCCCTTCCTCACGTCTTAAGGCCCAGACACACTGACCAGACGGCTGACCCTCGGCAGAAAAGGCAGTTGGACTGAGAGCTCCCCGAGTTGGTCAAAAAAGTGCCTCAGAACACACCAAAGCGATGAGATGTAATACGTCTCCATAACGGCAGGCGGCACTAATTGGTATTGTCGCCCAAAAATGAAAACCGGCAGCTTATTGGACGACCGCGTCACGTGGGTCTCGTTTCTCCAGAAATTCAAAGCCAGACTGTCATGGCGGCTTGTTCAGAATACGATCTCATATTGTACTCAAATAGTTCACCGAAACGTGTTTCTTATAACATTTTAAGCGAGAAATAAGCCGTGCAGTTGCTGAATCGGTCTTCATTTCAGATCAACAGAGGTCAGTTTAAAAGATTTTTGTCCGATTTTGAGAGACTCTTGTCACGCTCATCCCGCTCCCCGTTTCCGGGTTAGCACTCTACCAATCAGATGGGTCATTTGAGTCCGACTGCCGGCAGTGTCTGCCCCGCCGATTTATACATGTCAAATCAGCCAAAATGAAGGCCGACAGCCACTCAGACAAACGACTGCACGGAACACACCGAACAGACTTGAGTCACTGACCTCGCCAGACTGTCCAACGGCCGATTATCGGCTCGGTGTGTCTCAGGCTTAAGTCTGTCCCACCGAGGAAGCATAGGAGAGACGGAGGAAATCATGGGAGGAGAGAGGAAACGAGGAAATGTGTTTTTTAGAGGGCTGCGACGTTGTTTCCTCTGAAGCGCTATGTGAATTTGTCCGGGTCTGGGCGGCGTTAGCAACTGCTTTTAGCTGCACGGCTTCCGGGAAGGCTGCTCTCGTGTTTCCTCGCTCGTAGCTCCTCGGAAGATCAAGCCTCAATCCTCAGGGCAGGAATAAGAGCTTTGAGACGGCCTTCACGGTTCAGCCGAGGAGCGAGGAGCTATCAAATGAGAGAAGTGAGATTCAGCCCCTGATCCCCGCTGCTTCTTGAGCTTGCTGAACCCTAAAACAGTGGGGGAGGGGTGGAAGCACCAGTGTCTGTTTGACCTACACTCCTTGTAAAACCGCAAGAGGGAGAGTGACGCTGGGCAGAGCAGTCTGACTGACCTCCGCTGCTCATATTCAGAGACTGAAACATCACAGTGGGAAATGTAATAGATTTAGTAACAGTTTTACCTTTTTGGCCAGAGAGTTTAAATCACTGATGCAGAAAGGGAGGAAGGAATGTAGGGCGACTGAGACCTCCACTCCTCATGTTTTAGTAATTCTGAAACATGTACTGTAGGCAGTAGATGGACGGCTTTGTGTCTGACCTACTAATACTTTGCTATGTTTACTTACTATAACTTTTAAATGTTTAATGGGAGAGGAATGTGTAGGGACGTTGTCAGCACTTTCTAACTCTCCTCTCTCATCTAGAGAGGTGAGGAATTCCAGACTAGTTTAATGATAGGCAGACAGATTATTTTAAGAGGATGGAAGAATGAAGGGGTGCCGTCAATCCAGGAGTGGGCTTGTGAGATGGCTAGGGTGGCAGCGTCATATAAACGGTTTGCCAGATTGGATGTCTTACTAGAAAATGGGGAAAGAACCTGAACTTTCTGGAGGGCTCCTCAGAAGCTTTGTGGTGTTGTCATTTATACATGTGTATTTGTTTTATGGTCTATTTTGTTACTATTCTATTGAATGGTTTTGAATATTGTAGTTACTGTGTCATCTTTTCTTGATTTTTGTTTGGGTGGGTGGTGATGGTGGGGGGGTGTTCATGTTGTGAGTTGAATGTTTTGTATTTTGTTAAAAAACGAAAAATTAAAAAAAAACATTGTTAATCGCAATCCCTGATTCTTGTCATAGTCGTTTAAACTATAGGGGATAAAGGAATAGATGCAATAAGGGACCACTGTCTGGCTTACATCTCTAAATCTGCTGTACATTATACATTTATCATTTTACGCGTATATACCTGTCCATCACTGGAGTTGTAAGCATAGATCTGTCTTATTGGCTTTCTTTCCCCTGTTCACGTTTGGTGATCATAAAACTGTAAGCAACGAAGGGAGAGTTGGATAAATGGCTGTAAGCCATCACAGCAGCAGGGTGGCTCAGTTGTCAGAGGAACGCTTTCACAACTGAAAGGTCACAGACTCGGTTCAATGTTCCTGACAAACTGTCCCTAACTGTGACATTTGGTCTGTTGTTCATTACAATAGGTATTAGAAACTCAATGACAATGGGATCGGCTTAATAAAGAGGATTTATTGCAGCCGATTGTATTGGAATGCATTGTATTGTACAGGTGTACCTCATAAACGGTAACCTGGTGTATGTTCTACAGCATTTTTATGTTGTCAGGTCATTTTTTTATGATTAGTTACTGCTGATATTGACAAGTCTTCCACTGAGTATATTTTCATGGTGAGTAATTTGTATATTAGGGCTGCAACTAATGATTATTTTCAGTGTCAAAAAATTTGCCCATTATTTTTTCGCTTAGTTGTTAGTGGTGAAAATGTAAAATGGTGAAAAATTAAAAAACAATCAGTGTTTTCCAAAGGCCAATATGACATCCTCAGATGTCTTGTTTTGTCCACACCTCAAAGATATTCAGTTTACTGTCATAGTGGAGTTTAGAAACTAGAAAATATTCACATTAAGAAGCTGGAATCGCAGAGTATTTGCTTTTTTACTCTTTTTTTTTTTTTTTCTTTTCTTTTTTTAAATGAATTTGAAATTTCCTCAGTCTCCTTTCCTGCTTTAATGTTAAAATCAAAACCATGGATAATTATTTTACTGTTGATGGTTTAATTGATGAATTTATCAACCGCATTAACAGATGAGGGTGACAGTTGTATGACCAGCCAGCCATTCTTTTTTTTTTTAAGCCATAGAAGTAATTTTATAAGCATTGTTGTGAGATCTTGTATTGTTTTTACTGTTCATTTAGCAAGTGAAATAAATAAAGGACACATATTCACAGATGAGCATTACACCTCAAGGGTGTGTGGGCTGTTGGTTGTAAGGTAAATGACTGAGCATATGGTTGCCCTTTTTTTGCCTCACAACAGTTTTCCTTTAAAGGTGCAGTAGGTAAGACTTATGAAACTAAGTTTCTGTCATATTAGCTGAAACTGACCCTATGATCGAGTAGAGCTATATGAAGCAGGTCATTTAAGAAAAGATGTTCAGATGCTCCAATAATGGCCGGGGGGGTCTAACTGCATGTCAATCACTGCTCATGCACATGCATTAATTCTCTCTTGTGGTGGGAGGGGTTTAGGAGACCATTTTGGGCTTTAGCAGAAAGGGGGGAGGGACTGAGAAGTTGTTGATGTTCAAATTCTTTGGCTAAGTCCTGGATCTTCGCAGTCCTATCTATAGCACCTTTCAATGGAAGGATTATCCCAATCTGGTGTTGTGGAAAATCCCCAAGTTTGACAAATTCAGAACGCTTTGTCTTTGAAATTGGAACCAAAAACCAGGCACCTCAGTCACTTTTTGCTACATTTGCTGCAACTAACAATTCATTTCATAATTGATAAGTCTGCCAATTATTTTCAATTCCACCCCAGCAAAGAATCAAGATTGATAGGAACCGTAGTTGAAAGGAAGGTGTGTGTGTGTGTGTGTGTGTGTGTGTGTGTGTGTGTGTGTGTGTGTGTGTGTGTGTGTGTGTGTGTGTGTGTGTGTGTGTGTGTGTAAGTAATGAAAACTAACATGACTGAGTTGTCGTGGTGATAATTATATAAGCAGCAAAACTGATTGGGCTAATGTGAACTCATTCATCTGTCCTGAATTGTAACAAACAGGATTACGAACTACTGTCTGGTGCCAGACGTTTCGATTTTCCTGTGGGTGAAGCAGTCGAGCTGCAGCACAGTACTGGAGTTTACATACTGTAATAATTAGCTTGAATGCTACAGTCCAGAGACACATCTGTGTACTGCATGTGTTGCCACATAAATGTATTAACGAAGTGATGGGACAAAGCTTTTTGAGTATCTTAGATAACTGCTGGGTCTTAGTTATTTAGCTCTGCATACTTTTTTTTTGGTCCTATAAATGATTAAGCTCAGAAGTCAGAAAGCAGTCCCTCCAGGATTTCGCGATGTCGCGATCGCGCCAATTCACGCGAATTCAACCAATCACCGCGACTTTTGTTCGACTCGCAATTTTGACCAATCACCGCAACTTTTCTGCAACTTTGACCAATCATCGCTGTCTCCTGCAAAGCGTCCTCATACGTCAGCAAACTCACTTCCTTGTTTTGTTCAGAAGATGCAGCAGCATGCCTAGCAGTGCTGCCAACGTCTCACATTTACTAACAAAAATAACAGCAAAGGACCATGAAAAACAGTATCCACATGGTCTTTACGAAAGCGGGGGTTAACTGTTTTGCAAGACGTGCGACGATTTAGACTTTAACGATTTAAAAGTCGCTGCCGTTTCAAACCTGGCTGTCGGCTCTCTGCAGCGGGTGGGGCTACTGCTCCGTTCCCTCCGGAAGAACGACTGCAGGCTGCACCGTCTTTGTGATTATTAGTTAGTGCATTATACAAGTACAATTGTAAAAGTTAGGCTAACTGCTGTTGTCATGTTAATCTGTTAAATATGTATAGGCTAAACATAAACGTTTACAAACTTAGTTTGTGACATTCTGACAACCTGAGACGTGTCAAACAAGCTGGGTAGGCTAGTAGACCTATAGCTAGGCTATAGCTATATGTTCTTTTAAACATCCACAACTAGGCCTAATGTGAACAGGCTTTAAGGCTGAATCAGTGATCTTTGCTTATTATTCACCAAAATTACTGAATATCGTGTCCATTGTGTGTTAGCTGCAAAATCGTTTGTTAGCGCTACCCAGTTTTGTTAGACTTTACTTAATCACTCTCTCACTCATTCACTCACTACACACCACGTCACATTTAGCCTATTTGTGCAAGCATTTTTCTATAATGTCATGTAATAAATAATCTTTGAATACTTAATCTAAGTAGTACTTGCTTTGTGTGCTTTTTGTAGGCTACGTCTTAGAGGAGTAATAAGGAAGAATCGCATGTCTGACAAAGCCACGGACACAGAGATAAATCAATACGCCATCAGATCTGCCTTGTGACTGCGGGGGTGGCCGCCGTGCCCGGTCTCACCCAACTAATGAGCAGTAAATATACCTACAGTAGGCGCAGTGTTCACATGTTACTTGGTTTAATATTTTAAATTTTTTTTTTTGTAATTTGAATAATTAATAATGATCTTTAATCAAATGCTTTTTCTCTTTTTGTGCATCTGGATTCACGTCAGATGATTGTTCGTGCTGTAATTTTCTGTTTTGCCTTTTTAAAATAAAAAATAAAAACTTTTTTGAAAATTACAAATTGGGTGGATATTTGTAGGCCCTAAATATGAATCACAGATCAGGGCCAGATGAGCCCCAGATGTAAAATATGAGTCTGGGCCAGATCCGCACCACACGTCATGGCATTAATAACTGTACTGGGCCAATTCTGGCCCAGATCTGTCTCTGATCCGTAATTCCAACCTGTTCCGGTATTGGGCCGTTGGAACGAATGAGCCCGGCCCAGGTCCGTTTAGCGGATCTGCGCCAAATGCTAATGAAGACCTGGTCCAAATCTGGCCCAAATACATTTTGCTGTCTGGGTGGTTGACTGACACACCATTAATATAATACTATTAATCCAGGCTAAAGTGAATATTAATAATGCATGCATCCTTGTTTGTTTGATAAATTGATCAACATTGATTGTGATTGGTGGTTCGCTGTGCATGCAAACCTGCATGTCACACACTAGCAACAAGAACACTTAAATCAGTGTTAATTAAGTTCTATCAGACACAGACTTCTGTTGTAGATTAGTGTGACGTTTCCAGCGCTGCTGCTCCGAACCGTAACGTTAGTTGGGACGGACCGCTTGTACATTTAGGCTAACTATATTAGCTTTAGCCTGGCTGGTAGCAGCTTTCTGCGGTGAAAAATGGCCAGGAGATGTTGTGATTACGTTGCATTAATCAGGTGATTTAGTTCGTCTTTGCAGCGAACATAAAAAAATTGACTACTGTTGCTTCACTACCCATGGAAAAGCATGTGTATCACTGTGTCGGCGGAAGCTGCCGCACGGAGAGCCTGACTTCCCATAAGAAACCCCGTCGGACTAACGTTACGTCACATACACACGTTGCCCACATGGCCACCTGTCTTAAAGGAACACGCCGACTTATTGGGAATTTAGCTTATTCACCGTAACCCCCAGAGTTAGACAAGTTGATACATACCCTTCTCATCTCCGTGCGTGCTGTAATGCTGTCTGACGGCTCCAGCGGCATCAGGCCAGCACAGAACCTGCAGGTGAATGGTTCCAGTAATCCTACTGCTCCGAATAAGTGACAAAATAACACCGACATGTTCCTATTTCCATGTTGTGATTTATAGAGTCACAGCGTGTACAAAAAACAACGTAACATGAGACACAGCCGTCTTCTAACTGTAAACAAACCGGGAACTATATTCTCAGGCGGAAGAATATAGTACTTGGGCGGAGTGATATGCTCGCAGCAAGCCTGTCTGAGAATATAGTTCCCGGTTTGTTTACTGTTAGAAGACGGCTGTGTCTCATGTTACGTTGTTTTTTGTACACGCTGTGACTATACAAATCACAACATGTAAATAGGAACATGTTGGCGTTATTTTGTCACTTTTGTCACAATTCGGAGCAGTAGGCTAGTTGGAACCAGTTACCTGCAGGATCTGTGCTGGGCTAAGCTAATGCTGGAACCGTCTGGCAGCGTTACAGCACGCACGGAGATGAGAAGGGTATGTATCGACTTGTCTTACTTTGGGGGTTACGGTGAATAAGCTAAATTCCCTATAAGTCGGCGTGTTCCTTTTAAAGGAGAAGGGTTGGCCGGTAATAATCATGTAAAAGGAGAACAGCGAAAGTTTACTTTTTTATCAAGTAGCAAAAAAGTTTTAGCATCAACATCGCAACGTCCTGGATTGTGACTATCGCGCATGCGCACATCGCGATGTAGACGATATGTCGAGGTAGTGTTATTTTTAGCGGTTCTCACCATAATTCTAAGCTGAGGAAATGTTTGTCTGGTGGAGAGGACGGCGAGGTTGTTGTGTTTTTAGTAGAGATGGCCCTATACCATTTTTTTCTTCTCGATTCCGATACCTGAACATATGTATCAGCCGATACAGAGTACCAATCCGATACCAGTATGTCATATATTTTATTATGTTTTAACAACTGTATACTACTATCCCTGTATTGAGGTGATATTATTTCTATCTTTGTTGTCGGTCTGGCTCAGGTTAAACTCTTTGTAAGACATGAACAAACACAAACAATGAATGCCACAGAGATTTCTTTTATTATCCAGTCAGTTATAACGGAAAAAGAACTTAAACTACTTTAACGTAGATTTTCTTTAGGGCTTTATTACATGGTATCGGATCGGTGCATTAACTCCAGTACTTCTTCGAGTCTGGAGAGAAGGGGGCGGGGGAGACGTCTCTCTCCAGTATTTTGAATTTGTACTGCAGTAACTCTTTTAAACACTAGCTGTCAGTATTACATATTGTACCTTTTTAAATCTTTTAACATGATTGGATATTATGTTTAAGAAGGACTGTGTTTAATGATTATTTTCATCATCAATTATTCTGTTGATTAAGGTGATGCCTTCATTTCTTTAATGCAACCAGCAGTTAAAAAGAAATTTTGTTTAAAATGATATTCTACAAAAGCAGCTAATCTGTACATTTGGAAAGCAGTGAGTGTTAATTAAATAATTTGATTCACTAATCAACTTACCATTTCAGAAGTATGTAAAGTCTATAAAGAGGCAGTAGCGAGGGCTTATTAGATACCCAAAATGACTCTCTTCAGGTGTAAACAAACACATCTTTAACTCTACTTCAGACCCAAATGTTTTCCCATATTTTGCTTTTTTTTGGTTCAGCAATCAATCCATCTTTTGAGACGAATCTATTAAACACCACATTTTTTACGAACAAGTGTCTTCCACACTTGTTTTTCCCTGTTGGATCACGTTCACTTTTTGATGCGTCTGATAATCCTGAGAGAGGAGATACAATTTGGCAGAGACGTATGGGAAAATCTAAGATTTCTTTTGATAAACATCTGCTGGCTTGCCAATATGGTTTTGAAAAGGAATCTGTCTAAGATCTTGATTGTGGAAGGAAATTAATTTCTGTTGAGAGGATAGTGCCTCCTATGACTCAAAATAAAACCAATAATTTATCAGCGGAAAGGTGACCCAAACAGTTTTGTTATAAATTTTGTTGCAATTGTTCAACTTAACTCTTCAGTGTCAGTGCAGTCATCTACTTCTCTTCATTCTGAAGGTCAACCAGGGTTTTTATCAGCGGTTTGGTATTGGCTGCAGGCAGAATAAGCCACCTCCTTTTTTGGTTTATGTTGTATAAGCAGAGGAGACCCTTCTCCAGTGTTCCCATGTGAACCCTAAACAACCCCAATGAACCCTCTATACCCTCACTGATTGGCTGGAGACCATCAAGCAGTATCCAATTAGAGATCATCTTGGCGCAATGATTTATGATCCCTCCCTTGCTGCCTCTCGACCCTTCCCAGTTCAACTACATGGACTCTGAAGGTATTGATTAAGTGTGTGAGCTCCTGCATTGCTTCGGTGCTCTTCATTTTCTTCTTGTTTTCTTTGTTGAACTGTGCTCGGATGCTGCAGGCCAAAGGGAGCACAGGGGGGCGGGGATTAGATATGACACCCAGCTGGGATTGGCCCGAGGGTTTACCTGTTTAAAAATATCTTGTGAAGTGAGTCAATGCAGGTCAGCATTGTTCACTGACCCAGGTCACTAATTTGTGCAAGGCTTCTAGGCCAATGCATTAACTGCAGGCTTATCCTGAGTAAACTTGTGCGTGTTGTAGGTATTTACAGCTTTAAAAACAGAATTAGAAAAACAGTTTCTTTCCGAGCAGTCAGAGGTCCAAATTAGAATCCGCAAGCTGCAGGTGTGAGGAATATGTTACAGGTCAGATACTGTGGCCACATTTACATGAACTCTTGAGATATGCTTATTTGATTTTGTGTTGTTTAACATTATGCAAACCAAGCATATACTGCACATTGAACAAGAAATATAAAAATGTATATTTCGGCCTCTGAACTGAAGCATAAGTAACAGTGTGGTGTTTTTATTTATATTAATGGCCGTCTAAAATGATTGGTCGATTAGTCTAATAATTAGTTGATCCATAACAACTTTGATAGTTCGTCATTTATCAAGTAACACTACTTCCATACAATGTATAAAGTGCGTTCCACTTTAAAAGTGACTACTCAATTAATTTTAATTAATTTAATTTTGAGTGTGCTCTTGACGGACACTATTCCCCCACAATGCTATGCACAAATAAAATGGAGGAGGTGCTCACACCTGCAAAACATTCAAATAAATTGTGGGTAGTGGTGAAACAGTGCCAAAAAGTGAAAAACAAGAATAAGGTATTACATCTCTGTAAAGCAACTGCCAGTTAACTTCTTAAAGAGGCATCAACAGGTTTTAGTTGCACCTTGATTGACACCCGACGTCCCATGTCCTCCGCCATGTTGTAGTGCCAGGACGATTGTGATTGGTTTAAATTAGGGCTGTCAATCGATTAAAAAAAATTAACTAATTAATTGCACAATTTGCTGTAATTAATCGCGATTAATCGCTTTTTTAAATTGAGACTGAAGCTTATAATAATGGATATTTAAATGCTAAATCACTTAACTTTGCAAATATGAAGAAAAAAACAAACAAGGAAAGGTTCTGCTAAGTTCAGAATGTTTAATATCTTTCAGAACAACAGCAGCAACACTTTGGCTTAGTCCTGCTGAAGGCTGCTGGAAACGGCTAGAAACTGTCTGACTTGAGAGCAGATTTTTGTCACCGTCCCTGGCTGCTGTCGCCTGCTCTCGTCTACTTTACAGGCGAGGCGCAGTTCATCTCCAACGAGCCTATGTTCATTCGGCGGCAGGGCAGTCGGGACTCACCCGGAAATGGCGAGCGGAATGAGGTGACTAGTCTCTCAAAATCTGACGAAAATCTTCTAAACTGACCTTTGTTGAGCTGAAATGAAGACAGATTCAGCAACTGCACGGCCTATTTCTCGCTTAAAATGTTTTCAGAAACATGTTTCAGTGAACTATTTTAGTACAATATGAGATCGTATTCTGAACGGTCACCATGACAGTCTGGCTTTGGATTTTCGGAGAAAACAAACCCATGTGACGCGTTCGTCCAATCAGCTGCCGGTTTTCATTACTTGGGCAACAATACGGAGTAGCGCCGCCTGCTGTTATGTAGACGTATTACGTTTCTCAGCCGCCACATGAAGTAAACAAACACAGCTGCGTTAATTTCGTTAATTTTTTTTAACGAGTTAAATATTAAAAAATTAACGCAAAAATTAACACGTTAATTTTGACAGCCCTAGTTTAAAGAAATACAAACAAGTTTTTTTCCTATCCCAGAATAGATCAGCGGTGTAGTCGGACCATACTCCAGCTACCAGTAATACAATTAGACTATTTTTATACTAACTGCTAAAACAGTTTATTATAACAAGTAGTATGTAGTATATATACTGTATATAATTAGTATCTAGTATGGATTTGGGACACCGTCTTTGAGTCTACAGCCACACTATGCCTTTCCAATTTTATCTATTACTTGTTCCTATGGAGTTAGGAAACACTTACTCTACCAATGAATGTAATATCAATACATTTTGTTATAAGAAATAATCAATTAGAAATATGTTTTGAATACATTTAAACATATGAATTGACCAGGTCCGTCTCTTGACTTGAGGTCCAGTCAACAAAACAAACCCACAAATGGGATTTTAAGAAGTCATGAACCTTCAACAATGTCTGAATTAGAAATCCCTAGTAAGCCTTTGCATGGAATAATGAAGAGACTAAAAAATGAGCTGCACTAACACACACAGGGTGAAGATGGAGTATTTTGCAAATGCAGTGTGTATTTGAACAGTATGTGTGTCATGACTTAATTGGTTAACTGCCTCCCTCCCCATCACCAGCCTTCAGTATTGTGTAATTCTGTTACACAAGCGAGGGGATGTGATGCAGATCTCCTTAGTATGTAAGCCAGTCCAACATTAAAAGCAAGATGTTATACAATATCCATTATCCATCAGAGCCACAAATTGAAGAGCTCATTTATATATATATATATATATCTCCAAATCAGGCTTTTTAGGAAAGTCTGACTTAATGATTTTCTTGGTTCTTTAATGCCCCCCGCCCCCCCCTCTATTTGTTTCCTCCCTTGTTTAAATCGTGTGTGGGGTGAAGTTGAGAAATGGTTTGCTTTGAGAAAGCAAGGGGGGGGGAGATGTAGTAAAACTGGAGGGTGTGTACAATGTCAAGCTTTTCTTCTAGTAAGCTGAACAGTGGCATTATTAGCCAGATATTATGTAAGGCAGCTTATGCAAGCAGCTGTCTCCCCCTGCCCCATACTTTCTTTCTTTCTTTCTTTCTTTCTTTCTTTCTTTCTTTTTCTTTCTTTCTTTCTTTCTTTCTTTCTTTCTTTCTTTCTTTTTTCAATTGCAGATTTTTCCATTTTAGCTTTGTAGATTTTGTTTTGTTTTCTGGAAAAACACTTTCACATTGACAGCAGAACACACGAGTGACTGACTGATATTTAATATTGAAGTCAGAGTTTCCCACGGGCAAAAAATTTGTTCTGGTTGGAGCGGGTGGGTTGACGGGAAGGTGAAAGGCTGCTGCAAAACAAGAATGCGGCCACAAGCTTTGGCCTTTTGTACAATTATACAATTTCTGATCAGGAGAGTTACTGTATTTTTGTACAGTTTCACAATCTGCAACATTCTTGCCTGTCCGGATATTCAGTTTCATTTTCAGATTGTATTGAAACAAAGAAATGCAAAAAAGCAGTTCTGTTTTGGTGTGCAGTCCAAATAAATATTATTCACACAGCAGTCTTACCCTATAGAAGATAGAAGTATAGTATTTAATCATTATAGTCTCCCTGTGGCTACTGGTGGTAAAGACCCTGATATTAGACTACAAAGCTCAGAATGTGCAGTGAAACCCAGTGGCGTTTCTAGGACTTGAGGAGATTCGGGGCTTAGCCCGGACCCATTTAACTAAACTGAATGCAATGCAAAATGACACGTGCTTGTTCATAGCCAGTGCATGTTTATTTTAGCTGCCCAGTTTGAAGATGTTAGTTAAATAGCACCAACATTTGGCCTAATCCTAACTGGCCTGGCAACCCAAAGGACAAAGGTTTTGCTTCCAGATTCGTGTGGTGACTTATGGTGTCACCCCCCCCATGAAAATGATGAGCATTAAACACTTCATTTCCTGCATTCTTGTGAATTTTTATGCCCCTATTAATACCTTTTCTGAATACAAAATTATTGCAGGCAATGGATGACATTATATTAAGTTCACAGTGAATGTCGACCTTCAGGTAGTTAAAAAGGTTGTAAGTTAAGAAGAAACTGAAAGAAGAGTCTAACCTACATTCTGGACTATCGTGTTCTGTATGTTATGTAACTGTTATTTTACAGCCTGAAGGCCTGACATGATGGCCTGATTTCCTGGTGTATACAGTTACATAAATCCTGATAAATCAAGTACTTTTTGGCAGGATGTGACTTCCAAGTTATGTAGGCTATTAACAAGCTGTACAGGATGTCTCCCGGAGTTTAATGTGACCAACATTTGACTGTGTATAATGTTACTTTTAAGGAATGTTTATTTTAATAAGACCCATTCTTCACAGTGGCCTTAAAGTTTCTATGTTTCTTTTTCAAATACAAAACCTATTTTATCAACCTATAATATATGGTCATGCACTCTGCACTACAACAGCAAAAAGTTTTTCATGCATTTTAAATGTGAAGTTATTGTAAGTTTATAATCAACTGTATGTACTGCGTCTAATCTAATTTGGTACCGGTGATGTTTTTGGCAGTGGGACATCTTGATGACAGGTTTTTCCATGTCAGTCCTTAGAAAGTTACTCTGTTTGGCTTTAAATGGCAATCTTAGACATAGATGCACAAAAAGTATGTTCACAAGTAATGGGTGCACATAAAGGCCTCCAAGCCAAAATCTGCAGCCAACACTTTCTTGGCATGTCATTTTAATTACTTTTTTAAGAAGAACTCCTTCAGTAACCTGGGTATTCCTCCATGTGTACACCTTAACCAGGATATGATCCGGTTAAGCGTCTGTGCATCCTTTAACTGCCCCTCCCCACTCCACTAGAGTGGTTTTTGAACCGGAAATAATCCATCAGTGCGCTGTAAACTGAGTCGTAGTCGTTTGCCACGATACCATAGAACAAAACAGCAATTCCTGAATCAGCGAGCCATCAGCAGCAAAGAGCCTGCGGTCCATCTGTTTTACTAAACACGCAGAGGCATCAGCTAACACCGGGATGTGGCAGAATAGATTGTCCATCTCCAGGGCTGTCAACGTTTTGTCTCGGCAAAAAAGTGGAGGGACCGAGCAGCCCCTGCTGCAGCCGCTGGCTAACGTTAATATTAGTTAGCAAACAAAGTTATCTTGCTAATTTCAACCCTACACTGTGTAGAATAATATTCTTACTATTTGCAGATAAATGCAATAAGAATGTAAAAGGTTTCCATAAGAGGCCAAGTGTGTTTTGGTGTATGCTTATTTAGCTTATGCCATAACTATAAGATAGTTAGGGTCACAGTGGCCTCGAGCAAAGTACACAGAGTAATAATAACAAGTGAAACGGGAGCAGAATGTTCCGCTTTGTGTGATAGCAAATGAGACATAATACAGGGGCCCCCACCTTGGCAGTTGTTGTGTGAAGATAGCAGTCCCGGTGCGGAAGAAGTAGAAGGGACCCAAGAAAGAAAGTATAAGAGATGAGGGGAAGAATAGATCGGGGCTCACAATGTCTGACAATCTAGAGATACGTGGACCGGCTCTGGCTTTTTGTCTGTTGCTAGGGAAACGGAGTCTCTGCGTGGCTAGTGATCCCACAGATCTGTGTATTGAAACTCTGATGCTTGACTGATTAAACAAATGTATTTGACTTTATCTTATCGTCTTATTTGGCTCTTGCTTAGGATCATTGTAATTCCAATTTAACAAATGCGTGGGGATATATAGGTCTTTTATTTGGAGTCAGACACATTGTCCCAAAAGGGGGGACACAGAGGAGGAAAACCCCAACAACTGGTTAATTAGTAAAATTATGAGCTGAACAAGTTGTCAGTCATCTGACGGGAACACTGTGCTTTCCTACGCTGTGACAATAGAAGTATCTCAACTATTCAATGGATTGCCACAGACACTCATGGTCCCCAGAGGATGAATCCCAATGACTTAAGTGACATCTTGACGTCAAGTTTAAATTTGTCAAATACATTGGTTTATGACCAAATTCCTGCAAAACATCACTCCCATGAACCTCAGCTGTGTTTTGTGCTTAGCGATGGTAGCACATTAAATTAAGTTGGTCAACATTTTGACTAGAGGTTTGTGAATGATGAAGACTGCGCGCCCAGCAGGACAACAGACTTTTCCTCTGTGTGCTCTGCTTCTCGTCACTGGGGGCTCATGTTAATCAGTTGCATGTTTTCATACAAAAGGAGCTTTACACACAACCTTATCAAAGCTGAAAATTTGATGACTTCGTCGTGTTATAGCCTACATTTTATGTAGTTTTGATTTGGGTGGTCATTTAGGTTTAAAAGGGTTGTAAATCAAGTTATGTATTCAAGTAAATTGTATCACATCTACGGAAGAGGATTAGGGCCACATGTAAAAAATGTATTTGAGTTCTGAGTATAAAGTCAAAATTCTGACCTTAATCTCAGAATTCTGAACTTCAATACATTTTTTCACATGTGGCCATAATCCTCTTCCGTACACATCAGTCAACTTTAATCAAATAAAACAAGATCTACCTGGTTTTTGTGGGTAAACATTTTTTTTGTTTTATCATTTGTTGAAACACTTTTATGGTTCAAATGACCTGCAGTTGTGAATGCTGTCTCCAGAAAATGGCAGCATTGGTAATTTATTAAAGGTGCGTTGTGTTTGTAAATTATATAGTGGAAGGAGGTTGTCTAAGATGTTGCAAAGCAACAGAAACCACGGGTCACGTCCTGTCATCTACCAACCGTAAATATTGGGGAAGGGGGTTATCTTTCATTAACCCACGGTAAAAACAATTTTGACTTGAAGAGGATCAGTGCTGCAGCACTGAGGAGGCCCTCCACACAGTCCTTGAACTGATTTGAGGAGGTTTTGCAGGAAAATGAGCTGTAGTTTTATTTCACTCCCTTGAACACGAGTGGAATAAAATGAGATGCAATGAAAGCATGATGATTATTTTTGTTGCTCTCAAACTTGCTGCTATCATCTAAACTACACTGCAGAATTCTACTTAACACAATGCTGTCGTAAGTATTCTGTTACAAAGCTTTCACAAATTTGCACGTTTCCCTTTCGAGCTGTTTCTACACATAGCAACATCAGTAAAAGCGCGTTCACTATGTCCCTGGTTACTGATTCTCAGTCCATGAAGTCTAGCTGGGTAAGATTTATGAGGCTTGTAAAACCACCCTGTCGTGCCAATAAGTCAACTTGGCCGGGTCTGCCTGTTATGTAACGTTATGCAAGGTGAGCTGGCAGGTGATCAATAGTAAACCTCCCTGTGATACCGTGTGTCTGGGCTCATCTGAGTGGGAGTGCATAATATTCAAAGCCTTTGTTGTCTCGCTTGGTTAAAAACAAAGGCGATCATTCTTGTTTACTTTGGTAGATGTAAGGAAATGTTTCACGATAGCTCGGAGGCCTTGGTGAATTCATCCGATTTATATATTTTTCTTGTTTGAAAAATGATTTGAATAAGTCTTTTGTTTTCTAAATTGCTCCGAGTTTTCTAAATTGCTCCGAATTTCTGTAATGTTGAGGTTTCTTTAGTACTGCTGTTGATTATGACATTGGTAATGATATTTTTGTGTTCCGTTGTAACAATTTAAATTATGACTCTTGTCGTACATAACTAATAATTATAGAGCTATAAAACAAAACGGGATAAAAACTTTGCTTTTACCGAACCACAGCTGATAATGAAGGGCACGGCAGCAGTCTGTGGTTACAGTTTGATAGTTTCATGCCTGAGAGTAATGCGAGTGTAATTTTCCTGCTGCTGAGAGATGAAGCTTTAAAAGCATCCCAGATACTCTTGAGAGCCTCTCTCTCTCTCTCTCTCTCTCTCTCTCTCTCTCTCTGTGGAACATTTCCTTCTGTCCATCTGCTCTGCAGCTCTGTCTCTCATCTGAAGGTCATGATCTTTGTTACATCTCTTACAAAAAGGACCTTTAATACGCTCCTGTCTTTACTTTACCTATAGAGCAGCAGAAAGAAAAGAATTTGATGCGTTACCTTACCTCAGAAGATCTGTAGGGCAGATGTATCTGTATTTCTATTTAAAAATGAAATTTGTATGATACTACGTACTCCTTGATTTGTTTTTTTAATGCAAATACAAACTATAAAACAATTTTTTCCCTGTATGAATACATGGTGGATTGGGACATAAAGGTGAGAGGAATTCTTAAACAAATTTAAATTTCTATTGCAGGACTTCACTGGTTATATATCCTAAAAATTGGGTATCATTAGTGATGACCCAAAGACAGGAAGGATGTGTGTATTAAAGGAGAATTCCAGCCGATTTTTACCTACCGCTATATATCTCCGAATATTGTCGATAGGAAAAAAAAACTGTGCTAGCAAACTGGAGTTGCTGCAGCTACGTCCAGAGCTCCTAGTTAGCTAAAATGCCAGTTGTCGGGGCATCTTATAAAGAGTGCCTTTGTGCCTCTTAACTGACACAAATGCAATTAAAATGTCTTTGCAACATGAACAGGGCCCTTACGTGACAACAAGATGCGTTTTCAAAAAAGAAACTGTTTAAATTCAAAGTTTGGACTAGTATAGGTAAAAACCTTCTTTTTGGCAAGTTTTATAAGCACATTTTGAATATCCTAAGTCCTCCAATAAAGTTCTCTCTAAACTTTGTTCTTTTTTCTCTTTGCATAGCACTCAGTTGTGCTCAGAGGTATCTGCCACAGCTGATTTCACTCCAGTATAGTATCCGATTTTGCACTAGAACTGACACACAGGGATTGTAATATATGTTTGCTATTTTAGTCCATGTGAGTATATTTTGTTACTTTGTGCTGTTCGTTTCAGAGCATCCAATCCCCTGACAGGTATTTTTTTTTTGAAAGTGCCTGCTCTTTGCCAAACCGTTTCCAATGATGGCTTCTCAGATGGTTCTGTGTAACTAACCATCTGGCGCGTCGGGTTACGCAAACTTACCCTGTACTATGATACTGTGTAGAGGGCTTTGGAGTGAGGATAAAGCAAAATTAGCAAACTAGATTACAAAAAGAATTGGAGTTTCCCCCCTTCCTGTTGTCTTTTTTTCTCATGAGAAAAGCTTCAAACTGTGTGGTGACAGATGGCAGAGAAGGAACGATCACAAGTCATTTACTGTACATCTAAAATCCATTTATTCTGTGGGTCTGTGTGTATGTCTGTACTTGTTCATCTATTCGTTGACACGTGTACTCTTTGTTTCAGGTGTGTGCCATGCTGCGGTAGCAGCAGCCTGTAGGCCAGGATGTCTGTTGAAGAGGAGGAGCGGCTGAATGGGAGGAAGAGGGAGAGCGAGATCTGCTACATCACTGATGAAGACCAAGACAACGATGGAGATGATGAGGACGAGTGGATACACCCGTATGGTGAGTCGTAATGGTAGATTATGGACTGATCTGGTTCCCATGCTCATGGAAAACCTGGAAAAGTCATGGGATTTCAAAATCTAATTTTCCAGGCCTGGAAAAGTCATGGATTTGTTGTGCTTAATTACATTAATTGTTACATTAATCTTCCGTGGATAACCTGTAACTGTTAACGTAATTTAGTGTTGATGCGCGTCGTTTTGTTTACCATCAGGTACAGTGCGTTTCTTCAGTTTTCTCCCCACGTTCCGTCTCTCCCTCCATCTAAGCCGGCTAGCTGAAGTTATGTTTATATAGAGTTTGAATCTGATGGGTTTTAAATAAATAAATAAAATGGAGCTGTTAGAAGAAACTGAACCAGCGGCTGTACTGTCCACATGTGACCTGATAGGCTTTCCACATCAGCCTTTGGCCTTCTGTCCTCTCTCAGGAATCAAACTCCTATTAAACTCTCTTGTCTCAGTTTGTATAATGAATCAACATTAGTTCTAATAGATGCTGAGTCATGTGTGTGCATAGATGTGTCTCTAGCAGTGTGTTTTTGTGTAGGAGGTAAGATTTAAACTTTAGTTGGATAACTTTAATGGTGTTGGTCTTTGGACAACTTTGACCTCATTACGAAGAGAGAAAAGCTTGTGGTTTTTAGTATCGGGTTTTTAGAACTAAGAGATGGAGGGAGGAGGGGCAGCATGATCAGAAAGTATAATGTTAACTTTTCGTCTTACATTTCATAAACACAATGTACCGTAGTAATGTTCTTCCATGCTTTTTCAGTTGATTTGCAGTAAAATAAACATGTTTCTGAAGTGATTAGGTGTCAACTACATGAGAGAGACAAAGTGAGATTAACTGCAGGAATAGCAATTCTCCCCAAATTTAAAATCTGCTTCTTCCTTTTTCTTTAGTATTAATGCTTTTACTCCGCCACCCATAGCTGCGTGTGCCCTCTTGTACTTCTGTCTTTGTGAGCACCAACTTCAGTTTTAGACCTTTTTAAAGAGAGGACATTTTGTCTGGTATTCATGCCTTGAAAAGGCTGTTTAAGAGTTAGGATAAACTTTTAAAGTCAGAGTTAGGTTAGTTAGGGTAATGGGGTAATTATTATTATTATTATTATTATTATTATTATTATTATTATTATTATTATTACCATTACCATTGTTATGTAAATTAGGGTCTTCACAAGTAACCAGCAGGATCTCTCTCTCTCTCTCTCTCTCTCTCTCTCTCTCTCTCTCTCTCTCTCTCTCTCAAAACACAGACAGCAACAACCAAGTTGAATCTTCTAGATTTTTTGATTGTGTCACTTTTGAGGCATAAGGAATAGTTTGACATCTTGGGAAATACGCTTGTTTTCTTTCTCTCTAGACAAGAATATCCACACCACCGCCATGTCTGTACAGGAAATGTAAAGCAACAGCTAGCAGCCGTTTAGATTCGCTTAGACTGGGAATAGAGTGAAACAGCTGGCATGGGTCTGTCCAACGGTTACAAAATCCACCTTTCAGCACATCTTATGCTCAGTAATTAACACATTACACCTCATTTGTTAAATTTGTAAAAAAAAAATTGAGATTGGTATCGTTCTTCTCATCTACGTTAACTCTCCGCCAGACAGTGAATTGCATAGTTTGAACTATTACTTTTAATACATCAGTATTTTGGAAAATTACAGTTGTAATATCTGTTACAGCTAAAAGACTGGAGGCAAGGGATTAAAATATTCAAGGATTTGCAGTACTGTGTGGTAGAGATGCACCGATAGACCGGCCGGTGACCGGAATTGGCCGGTTTTCACGAGCTCGGCCATGACTGGCGACCAGCAGGTCAGTCTGACATATGCCAATTTCATGCCGGTCAGTGCTAAAATTAACTGACAACATAAGTTATAAGAGTTACAGTTCTCAAGGACGCACACACATACGGACGCAACAGCACAGTCTCTTTTTCCTTTCTCTCAACTTTTCTGCCGTGTGTCATGCGTACCCGCTCGTGTTGTGAAGCGCGTGTCCGCGCTATTCTCGCGCGTTTAGGGAACCTCGTGAATTAACCTGCAACATGTCAGCTGTTTGGAAATTCTTCAGCGTGTGTGCAGAAGACAACAAGTTTGCTATATGCAACACCTGCAAGGAAAAAGTAGATGGCATGGATGGATGACACCAAAAACCAAAATCAAATTTTTTTTGTTGGATATTGGATGTGAAAAGAAGAAAATGGTTCCAACATTGTACTTCAGATGTGTGTGAATTTCCCACACCAGGAGTAATTTATATAGTTCTATTTTATAGTGATCCATTATCTGTTAAAGAAAAGATACAAAATAAATATTTGTGTGTGCTGTAAAGTGGTTAGAAAAAATGGAATCAGATCGGCTGGCCTAACTCGAAGAAAATCGGAATCGGCCTAGAAAGTTGTAATCTGTGCATCTCTACTGTCTGGTCAAACACATTTCCTTACCATTTTAGAAAAAGCAATACATTTTTAAACAACCAATTATTTGTGCCATCACTCCATTTGGATAGATTGCGTAACTGTGGCTGTGATCACTTTGAGTGCCTTAAAGAAATAGTTATTCACGTTCCTTTCAGGACACTGGGAGTAGGGCATACAACTAGCTAGCTTTCAGCTGCCTTAAAAATCCATGGATCAATCGATGCTTTCTGGGACATCACAGATTGGAGAGTGGCAGGAACATAACATGCGTAAAGTTTTCCAGCCTATAGCAAGCTGTGAGTCAGTGTTTGATAACCTTTTTAATGTGGCAGATTTCTTGGTTGGGCCTAGGCAGCACAGACCTGTGAACATGTGAAGAACACACACACACACAAATTACATCAGCATTACCCTGTTTTACGTCATATACGGGTAATGCTAGTGTGTGTGTGTGTGTGTGTGTGTGTGTGTGTGTGTGTGAGAAATAGGGAGAAATGATGTTGATGTACCATTAATCATTCAACAAAAAGCGGTTCAGGTCCTTGTGCCTTCCTGCTTACTGCTCAGGCTTATAAAACCTTTTTACCATTAAAGTTGTGCAACACTTTGTATAACTGACCCATATAACCCAGCGAAGCAGCGACGGTGGCAAAAAGCCCTAAGAGTTACAGAAGTGGGTTTAAGGCTGTGAGGTTGCCAGTGACGTTCCCTTTGGAGGTGGAAAACAGGTGTTATAGTGTCGTGGTATTGCAGTTGTCAGCGATACTGCTCTAACATTGCTACATCTGTTGTTGAGCTCAGAGGACAAAACAACAAGCAAACACTGAAGTTGTGAAATAATAATGCCAGTTTGGCAGGTTGCTGTTTGGCAGCCAAAAATACTAAACTCTGAATGTACAAGGAGGACATTTTGAAACAACCATTTCTTTGTAACTGTGACAAAGACTAAAGTATACTAAATGTTAACTATTTTTGCATTATTATTTTCATACAGTACTGGTTTGAAATTCAAACAGGAAATAATTTTTTTTCCTGGTATGCTTTCAGAAAGTTGTAGGCATTGCAGTAATGTAATATGCAATACCACAGTTGTCCTGAGGGAGTGAACTAAGCCAGTTATAGAAGCATTTATTTAAGTAAGTTTCTCTCATGTTTCTTTTTTTTCTTTTTGATATTTGTACCTATTTAACTGTGCTCAACATGTTCTCATAAGTTTTTTTCTTTTTTTCCTTGACATGATTTAAGTTGAAGTTGCGATTGTATTGTTTTGAACATTTGCACATTGGAAAGTCAATTTTGAAACTGCTAAGCAATATTTTTAGACTGGAAAAATGTATGCAGTGGGCCACTATATAGGGTCATCTTTTAGTATCATTAACATTAAACAGCATTGTCCTGCACTTACTCACAGTTGCATTTTAAATTTGTAAGAAGAGGTTGGTTCAATTTCTGCTAAGTGCCTTACAAAACCTAAGCTGACCCTGCATGTGTTGCAGTTAATATGCTTAAAAAATGTTTACGATCCTGTAATTTTAAAGCCACTGGGTCAGATTTTGAGGGACATGTTGTAAACTGGATTTATTTACAGCACAGATCGAGAGGGGGATGCTGTTCTTTCAGATCCCAAAGAGCTGAAGCTCTCAGAGTTTGTCGTCTTGGCAGGTGGTAGGAGTGAAAGGTCTGATAGAGAAAAAACATGTTTACATGTTCATCTTCCTCACTTTGCAAGTCTATTTTGCTCTTGTGACATCATCACCACCTGCCGTCTCCTGCGTCTGTCCCACGGTTGCCATGACAACTGTCACCAGGAAGCAGACCCCCTCAGAGTTGTGACCGTTTCTTTCTCAAGGTTCGACATCCCCCCCTTTTCCTTTGTCCTTTCGCCACCTTTTTCTTTTCACCCATTTTTGTCTTCTTCTCTTTATCCTTTTCTCTTTGCCCATCTGATCTTAATTGATTTACCTTGATCCCTCTGCATTATCATACTTCTCCATTGTCATTTCTTTTCATTTTTATGTCTATGTATGACAATATTCTTTTTAATTCTTTCATGTAAGGTACTTTAATAGATGTGCTTTCGACCACTTGCTTTAACGTTTATCATCTTTTTCTATTATTTCTCCTTTGTGCTCTTCACCATCTCTTTTAACAACTTCTTTATAGGTTTGCAAACCTATAAATACATTTTAAAGACTGAAGGAGGCATGTTTCAGTAGGAGAACATAGACTGTAATAATGAAGTGAGTGGGAGTTTAATATTGATGTGACAACATCATTACAAATAGAATATGGAAATGTGTAGAAGTATGGTTCTGTCTCCTGTTGCTGATTTATTCTTGATTTATACCACTGTACATCTATTTGATGAAAATGTGTCATGCTAATCACTCTTTGTCTGGTACCTTAATCCTTTTTGAATTGATCTGACGCACAGGAAGTGATTCTTATTTGGTTTGAAGGTCAGGTCAACTTCTAAAAAGTTGAATATGTCGTTGTGTTTTTTCTTAGAGGTTTGGGGTTGTCATGGTGATCACTGGCATCACATACCACACATACGTGTGGGAAATGACACGTTCTGTTGCTATTTGCAGGTATTTTTAGAAGTCATCACTTAGGTATTTCCAAGCGTGCATAAAATGCTGGTTTCTGATTAGAGTTGTGTTCATATGCCCATGCTGGAATAATAATAATAACTTTTATTTATATAGCACCTTTCAAGAAACCCAAGGACACTTTTTACTGTGTACCTTCTGCTCTCATGTTTCCGTAATTTAGAAATGATGCAATGGAAATGTACCACTTGACCGAGATGGAATGTCAATTGGAGATAGACTTTTCTAATAATAACGAATGCATCGATCAGAATCGCTGTATTCGCCAATTGTATATACATTTACACAGGAATTGGACTTAGTAATGATACAAAACAATGATCATTTCAGTAGTTGCATCATGAGGAAACAAACCGAAGAAGTTGTCACTCTTGCGTCTTTAAAATTAAAAACTGGTTGAATCTTGAGAACAGGAATGGGCGAGCTCGCTGATATAATTATTAAATTTAGGCCAGAATCAAAAAATAGTTTTTCACCACAGTCAACAGTGAAATGCAGTTAAATGGAACACCATGTCTGCGTATGATGTGACTGAGGGAAAGCATGTACAAGGTAAATAAGATTGGTCCTAGAATTGAACCCTGGGGAAACTCCACTTGAGGAAACACTCCCTACAATCTGACAAATGTGATGAAAACCACTGCAAGGCTGTATCAGATATACCAACCCAGTGATGAAGTCTATCTGTATTGATCATGATATAAAATGTGTATATAAAGTGTCTTTCACTAGATTTATCCATATTCTCTCTATTCTAAGTTGTTCTTGTCACTAGAAGACCCTGTTAATACAAGTTAGCCGTGTTTTTACAGAAAACAAAATATTTGATGCAAAGGCTATACAATTAGTGTGAAAATCACTTTTGATCGATTTGGGGATTTTTCAGGATTTTTAAAAAAAATTTTAAACGGATAAGCCAAGCTGGTGGAAAGCATCTGAGAGAGCGAGAGAGAGAATTAAATCATCCTCCTCTGCAACACTGGGCTGCTGGGATGTCTGTTCTGGGTTTTGTGTGTCTGAGAGAGAGTGTCTCTGAGGTGAGTGTCCTGCATGTTATTGGCTCTCTGAGCTCAGATGAGGCTGTCATGAGGTTTAGTCACATCTTTCATAAGACACACACACACACACACACACACACACACACACACACACACACACACACACACACACACACACACACACACTGACTCAAGAGAGCAGGAGAGTAATAGTCTGTTAATTAGCCTGTTGCTCCCCTGCCTGTGTGTAGGCGTGGGTAGGCAGAGTACACTCTCACTCTCTCTGAAGAAAACAAGTAAACATGTTTCCTCCCACGAATGTTACAGGCACCCGGTGGTTTAATCAGTGGCAAGATGCATCACCTCGCCAGCTTCCATCAAAACTGCACCGGTGGAACACCAGGTAGTTCCTAGGTTGAAAGGAAACCGAAGCAATAGTACTATACACATATACAGGTTTAAGTTTATTTTTTTTCTTTTCAGGAAAACCCCGTACACACATTCACACCCGACAGCTGCCCAATACAACCACAGTGTGATGTTGGTCTGCCGACAGCATGTTTCATAATTTTTAAAAAGCAGAAGCGTATGTGATGTGTTAATTAAGGCATATAGAGACATTATTTGTTGCTGTGTGACTGCTCATTACAGCGAATGGATCTAATTGCTGTAGACTTCACACAGCATGCCATATTGGATGGTGATGCTTCAGGTGACAAATAGTGGTATTTTATGTCTTTATTGGCACAGGTCTTTGGCTTAGTTAACAATAGTGATGTAACAGACCACAGTTGATCCGTGGTCCGTACGAATCAACACTCACGGTTCGGAATGCATGTGAACCACGGATCAGTTGCAAAGTTTAACCATATAGTCTGAAGTAACTGCCCGCTGGTCAAACTAACCTGTATGGTGGGCCGCAGCAGCCTCTTATTTCCGAACATTCATCTCTCCCCCGACCCCCAAGGGCCGGTGGTCTACAAAATTTCCCAGTAGATTTTTATTTTTTATTTTTTTTTGTCCCACTCCACCGCAGAATGTATTAAGATAACGTGTGGTCCTCCACGTTTCCTTCTTCAAACTTGCCGGGGCCGGGAAGCTACTTTACCCATTAGCAGAATTAGCAGCACCTGTGAGTTTATCATGTGACAGCGAAAATGCGAAAGGCAGAGCAGTATGTCCTGTATGTCCCTTACTTGCTAATGTATTTCAAGATGGCGCATGAATATGGAGCGTCTACCCCAGTTCATGCGAATGCAAACGTAAAATTTCAAGCCAAAAGGAATACTTGGAATTGATGGTGGAGGTAAATATTCATGAAAAAGGGCAACACAGATTTTGATAATGAACAACTAAACACGTTACACACTGGACCTTTTTAAAGAGCAATTAAAAACGTTCTTGATTTAAAATAAAATTGGCGAAACAAGAATAATATACAAATACAAGAATAAAAGTTGAATAATTATTCAATTTAATAGGTTGTAGGGACGGGTTTGGGAGGAGAGAGGGAGGGGTTTTATTTTTATTTAATTTAAAAATAACAATGTTCTAAGTAAATAGGATAAATAGGTTTTGAAATAATTTTTACAACTGAAATATTTTTTTTTAAATTACAAAGGGAAAGTCCCATTGGGTACTAGGAACCGAGTTTCAGGTACCAGTATTGGTACTGATATTGGTTCAGATGCGAAAGGTACCCAACCCTAATGTTAGCCTAATGTTACCGTTAGCTAGTAGCTAGTAGTAACTGGATTAAACACGGTTAAAATGCTGACCGCTAAATGGTGTAAAAGTGTGTCTGTATTTCGCTGTAGAGGATTCCAGCACCGGCACATACACCAGTCAGCTGCTAAAGCTATGAGCTAAGACACAAAACTAGCACTTGGTCACTGCTGTTGTCAGAAAAACAACACAGACAGGAATGTTGCGTTGACTTGAAACTGGTAACGTTAAACCTTTTAAAGTTCATAAAATACCCTTATCTCATCTGTTTTTGTCATTTAAAAACAATTTACTGGTGAAAGAAGTTATTATTGTTAAAGGTTATTGTTGTTACATTTTTAATAAATCATTTAAATTCCCCGTTTTTGTGCTGATCCGAAAATGTATCTGATCCATGACTCAAAACCATGAGTTCTGTGATCCGTTGCACCCCTAGTTAACAGTATACATTACCTATCTGTTTTGTGTTGGACCTTAAATGGTCTCATTCACTTTGTGGCCACATGAGGCTTTGAAGGAATACTTCACCCACAAAATGACATCAGTAACTCAACGAGTGTTGCCTGAATCCTTGAAGAAAACTTTATTTTTGTCTCATGCCTCCACAGTAAAATAAGAATCCAAAAATGGAGAAAGTTCTTGATACATTGAGGTAATAGTCGGTTTAACAACAGCAAAACTATGTCAAAACATCAGTTTACAAGCTCACAAAAGTTGTGCAGTATAATCCAAGTCTCACTTATCCAGTCATACGCTCGTGTCGCTAAAACCTTACTATTTAAAGCACTTCTGCATAAAAAGTAGTACACCTGCGTAAGCTTCTCAGACAAGTAGCGAAAGCGTTTTAAATGGTAAGGTTTTACTAAAAATAAAGTTTGCCTTTTTAAGTGGCGACAGTAGCGCTACATCACCACGCTTATCTACATTGGCTCTTTACATTTAAGGTTGATGTGACTGTCGCATGAAACCGTTTTTCCATTAAACTTTCCGGCTTTTGATCCCAAAACCGTAGCATTTGGTGTGTTTAGCTAACAAACCCTGCTGAGCATTTTTTAGGAAAGTGGGCTTTCAGTTCGTAAAATACTTCCACAGGACTGGTTACAAATAGCTTTGTTTCTGTTATGTGAAAGGTTGAAGAGTGCGTTCCCTATGAGTACAAGTACATTTTGTTACTATAACTCAAGTAAAGGATCTGAATTCTTCTTCCAAAGCAGTGCACAAAAATACAAAACACTGAATCAAAATGCCATCCCCCCCCCTCTTGCTCTCTCTATTGGTCAATGTAGGTTATGTAAACAGTGAAATGCGAGCTTTCCTTCCTCCCATGAGGAGCCGTGGCTGAATACAAGAACTGTGGTAGTGTGGCAAAGGTGAGTGTGTGTGTGTGTGTGTGTGTGTGTGTGTGTGTGTGTGTGTGTGCGCGCGCATGCGTGCGTGCATGTTCATGCTTTGCCAGGCAGTCCTCCCCTTGACATTGCTGCTGTTACCAACTCTTATCTCCTCCCCCACCTCAGTTTTTTTCTCTCCACTGTCCCTCCCCCAGGCTCCATAGTAATGTGGGTCAGTGTATGTAGCCATGTGAGACTGGGCTCTCACCTTCGTGTGTGTGTGTGTGTGTGTGTGTGTGTGTGTGTGTGTGTGTGTGTGTGTGTGTGTGTGTGTGTGTGTGTGTGTGTGTGTGTGTGTGTGTGTGTGTGTGTGTGTGTGTGTGTGTGTGTGTGTGTGTGTGTGTGTGTGTGTGTGTGTGTGTGTGTGTGTGTGTGTGTGTATAAAGTGATCTGTGAAGGATAATCCTACGCCCCAATGAGGGTTTAAAGGGGTCCTGAGGTTCACAAGATTGTTTTGAGACAGACCCTCTCCTTGGTGTCACTGATTGTTCTCTCTTCCCTGAATTTTTTTTTTTCTTATTGACTTCATCATCTCTTCTGTTTGGCTGTTTTCTCTCCGTAGCTAACTATTTATTTCCCCCTAATTTATCAATCTTTTCTCATTTTCTTCCTTCCTTTATTGTTCTCCGAGCTTATCACTCTTTTCTTTGTCTACCTCTCATCTTTCGTGTACTTTTCTCACCTTGGTAATCTCCAGTTTTCATTTTTCTCTGATAAATTCTTGATAATTCTCCGTAATTCCTCTAGCCATTCTCAGCATTGATGTTTTCGTCTTTACATGTTGCAGAAATTTACTATCTGTGGCAATTGTGGTGGTTACAATGTGTTTATTGGCGTTTTACGATGTGTGATACCATCCTGTGAAGCCAAACAAGAAATTTCCAACACATGCGGCCCGTGTGCTGACCAGAAAGTAGTAGCATGTGACTTTATTCATCTCCACTTCTTTTTTTTTTTCATCCTCCTCTCCCTCTTCATTTCATTTTCTTAAGTTCCTATTTTCTTTCTTTTCTCTTATGATTGCCTCAGCACAGTCAGAGAAAGGCCTAAATCATAATTGTGTTTGTGTGCAATTAATGTTACCATTTTGTTTTCCGACAAAGTTGATTTTAATTAATTCCATTTTTGTGAGAATTCATGCTCACTATACTGAGGGAACTGAACCAAAATTGACCAACTACATTTATTTTTGTTATTTTTGCAAAATGTAAGGTGTGGACAAAATTACAGGAGGATGTTTCACAATACATGACGCATTTACAGTTCATCACACCACCACAAACTTAAGACGTTTATTAAATGCCGAGTTGAATCTATTTCACATTGATTAATTTAACATTGAAAGCTTCATATAGATGCAGTAGAATTTACTTTTACTGCAGAACTCCCTCTTACATACTATAGTTTAAAATGGACGAGACCTGATATGATATCAGTCCATTCCCACTAATATTCGTGTTTCACGTTCATATTTTGTTAAAATTCAGTAAAATAAAGATGATTTGGCTAGTTCAAATCCTTTCTTTCAGTAATTTTCTCTTTTCTTTCTCCTCATTCCCACAGTTTCTAATCTAAAACCTCAAAAACAGTCTGAAAGGATTTAAAATCATTATGGTTAAAAAAAAGTCATGATCTGAAGAATATTACAGTGAAATGACCACAAATCAATACGACCAGATGTTGCAGTAAACAGTTTTTTCTTCACCTTTCTCTCACCCTATTTTTCTGTTGTCTGTCCGTCTCTTCCTGGTTGAACCCTGTTACCCCTGTTACCTAAGGCAGCCTCTTGAAGGGGCGGGGCTTGCTGACATCACACTCACTCCTGTGTCAGTTGGCTGGGGGAGGGGAGTAAGAGAGGGAGGAGGAGGAGGAGGAAGTAAGAAGACCGGAAAACCAGCACGAGTGGGGGGATTCCTACACACGGCGGGTCAGGGCAGCTTTTAAGCGACTAGTTGTTTTGTAATTGTCCAATGGCCTTCTGTCCTCACTGGAGCGCCGCTAGCTGCGAGACTAAAGCTAGATGTTTAGAGCCTCGCACACACACACACACACACACACACTCTCTCTCTCCCACACACACTTTGAGACGCTCGGCTTGGACGGGACACATGACGGAAAAATACCCCACAGATGGAGTAAGTTTCTAAGAGTCAAAGTGTAGAGGAGAAATGGATCCTTCACCAGTGTAGGAGACAACAAAAAAACACTTTCAACCACATGACATGGGTGAGTAGCTTAAACCTTTTTTTTTGACTCACTTTCTCAGCATGTGACTGCTTTTCTGGTTAGCTGACAGGTTGTTAGTTGTTTCTTCTTATCCCTCTTAAGTCCCAATATGCCTTCTGCTGTATTGTCTTTTTATCAGTGCACGAATGCAGCCACAACTATCACACTGACCTATATGTGATGCACTGCCAAGGTTTCATAAGGCATGTTATGAAATAGATGCAGTAGTTGTCCTTGTTCCAAAAAAAAAAAATGTATCCATGGCTTGATTCACAAGGACTTTAATGAAAGTTTACTATATGTGGATAAAACTTAATTTTTGTGAGTAAATTGTCCTCTTTTTCAAGCAGAAATTGGCATAGAGACTTAAGTTGCTGCTTCTAGAATCTCACTTTAGTTTTATCTTTTATTTTATTCAAAATCAGTTTTTGCTAATAAAAGCAGCTTCTAGTGTTGGAGCAATGAGCCATTTAATCCAGGGTGAAGTGTTTCCTGTAAGATTTCATAAGTGTCCCCTCAGGTCTGTGGAAAACTGTCACAAATTGCTTTATTTACCTGTAGAAATCAGACAAATTTACTTCTGGGCATGTGTTACTTTCTTTAAATGGATGTGTTGTATTGTTGCAGTTGTACTGTACATTGACAGCATTTATGTTAATGACCAAACCTATAACACAACAGATTGGATTGTAGAAACACGTCTTTAAAAATGTAGATTTAAATTTACATTTTGTGAGTCTAGTCTGGTGCTAAACTCTTGATTCAGCAGGTATGGGAGCTGTTTAAATAACAAGGTTTCAATTATTGATAGGATGTCTGTTGATATTATAGTTATACGATCTCGTTTAGTAACAAGCAGAGAAAACGGTAAGTAAGCGTAAGTATTTTGCTTTTAAAAAAGCCATTATTCGACAAATAAACAAATAAAAAAAAGTTTGGTGGAAACAATCTTTTAAAATAGAGCATTTGCTCAATAACATCAAAGTCTTACCACAAGATTATCACCAAAGCATTACCATGTACTTTGTTTAAAAAAAGAGATTCTGCTTGGATCATGTGGCCTAACCAGTGTGCAGTTGTTTCTGGAACCTTGACATAATTTTCTGCAGCCACATTCCCCCTCTATGCCCTTCATTCTGTTAAACACACACACACACACACACACACACACACACACACACACACACACACACACACACTAGCTGTCTAGTCTAAGAGAGAACAATCAGTGATACCAAGGAGAGGGGGCTGTTTCAAAACAATCTTGTGAACCTCAGGACCCCTTTAAACCCTCATTGGGGCGTAGGATTATCCTTCACAGATCACTTTACACACACACACACACACACACACACTAGCTGTCTCTGGGTCAACAGGGCTCTGATTCCATTGTATACAAGTGTTCATATGTGAGAGGAAGTATTAATTTGTAGTTGAACATGGATTTGTTTGTCTGGGCTCAACGCCAAGCCTGGCAACCACTTTAAAAAGGTAAAGGCAAAGGGGTAAAGAGGTCTTCTTCGCTTTTTAGAATGTAGTAAACCGTGTTGAAAAGTTGGATCAGGATTGTCCAATTTGCGGTGTTCATCTTCCAAATGGCGACGTCCATCGCGTTTTGTGTGGGCCTGCCTGTCTGTAAGCTCTCCACCTCATTGTATCTTTTAGCTGCTTCTCTCGTGTTGCTTTGAATTCGTGTTTATCCTGCCCTGTGGTTCTGAAAGATGCATTTCCCTGAACGAGCAAACTCGTTTTGTCGCTGCCGCAGTGTATGTTGTACATGGCTTGCAATATGATTTTTCCCATGCGTCGCAAACATGCGAGGATACTTCACTTCCCAAGCTTTCGCCAAGTTTCTGCTTCTCTTTTGTCTGTGTTCGGCTTTGACAGTTTCAGCGGGCCTACTGTCATCGTGTGGATTATTTCGTGATGTTGGCGGGTTATCGTTTGACTTTTTTACCCCACAGTCAAACAATTTTAACTTGTTTCTTCATGCCAACATGCTGGCTGCGCATGCGTGGAAAGTGTTGACACAACAGCGGAAACGTTTCGCACCAACGTAGTCTTTACGGAGGCAACCAAATTAAATATCGACTTCTTTTGAAATTAGATTTTCCAGTTTTGTAAGTTTTTTTTTATTTGTATATATAAAAAACAAACAACCGCAAATATTGCCCAAGGGGCCAACCAGAGGCCGCAAAATGGTTGCCAGTTGACTGGGCAACCGTTACTGTCGAGCCCTGTATGTGTGAAATCCAACCTGGATTTAATGAATATCAATCACATGTATAATACCTTCAAAATGACCAATGACAAACATTGTCTTTCCAGAATCCTTTTTACTTGGCAACAAACATGCAAACCGGCAGCATGAATATGTGGGCGGCTGCTTCCGTACATGCTATGTAGTCCTGAGTGTGTCATGGAGGAGTGGTTGGGTTCTTTTGGAAAGGGGAGGGGTAATGAGGGATGATCAGCTGTATGAGTCCCCCCCTCAGCGGGCCCCGGCTCCAGCATGAAGGGTTATGCAAGTTTTTCAGCTGCCAACCCACTTGCCTGCCTCAGCCTCACATTCACATAGCCGTTGACCAGAGAGGAGCACACAGAGCGGTCGGTTAGTAGGCAGTCAGTCACTGAGGAAGTAGATTAAAGACCCGCTGAATGCAAAACAAGGCTGAGAAGAGAAGAAATACACCTCCTGTTTACTTTGTCTTTTTTTTAAAGTGTTTTTTTATTTTTTTTTCCTGAAAGAAGAGGTGGGTTTGTGAGTTTGACAGGGAGCTCGAGAGCAAGAGATAAAAAAAAAGGAGAGGAAGGAAGAAAGAAAGTGGAGAAGACCGCCACTTCTCTCTTTACTCGATAACCATGCTGCTCCTGGACGAATCCGAGTCATTTGCAGGTAGGTGACATCATCACCCTGACTCTTGAGGAACGTTGGCGAAGGGATGAATCCCTGACCTCGAGGGGGTAGAAACTTTGCGAGGAATAAGAGAGATGGGGACAGAAAGCAGCAGAAAGCGTCAGTAGTTCATCTCACGAGATGATAAACACTCGCGTTTCTAGAACGTGCAGCAGTAGTTGATTGACGCTTGTTAAGTTACTTAACATTGTTGTGTAACACTGGATCCATACCTACTTAAGCAAGCATGGCCCATCTATCTTCTTTTTTCTTGTTCTATCTCTGCCCTATCTCTTCATGCTATCTCTCCTCTGTCATATTCATCCGTCCCTGCTCCATACATTCGATTCTCCCCATTTTCTCCCTTTTTGGTCAGCCCTCCCTCCATCTTTCAGCCGGTGGAGCCCAGCTGCCTCTCTCTCTCTCTCTCTCTCTCTCTCTCTCTCTCTCTCTCTCTCTCTCTCTCTCTCTCTCTCGCTCTCGCTCTCTCTGGAGTTGTCCCTTCTTCTCCCATTGGCTGTTTCTACGGTTACCTAAACCAATGCCGGTGCATGATTGGTGGATCTGGGTAGCATTGGGCCATGCTGGAAGTGTAAGCATGTGGAGGCAGGAAAATATATGGTTCATCAGTGGGTTAGGGGGATAAACGTGTGCGGAGGCAGGCAGGGACAGAGCACCGCCACTGTCTGCAGTTTATCCGGATGAATGAAAGTTAAATCCATGCAGAGGTTTTTTTTTTATTTTTTTGTGTTTCATTTCTGTATGTAAAGGCAATAAAGTCAGGAACTGCAAAGCTTTACTTAAATAAAGATTTCAGTACCACTAATAACACTATTCTATCACTTTTAATAGAATAGGTTAATTCTATATGCAGTGATGTGTGCCCTGAACTTGTACCTTGTTGTTTTGTGCATCTTTTTGTGTGACTCAGCACATTTCATCTGCAGATGTTGTCTTATTGTAAAGCGCCGCCTGTAAATGGATGGACAGTGACATTTCTTAGGCTGTCTCTGAACCTTGGATTTAAAGTCCCGATTTTAGGGCACTCAAGTAAATGTAAGTTCATAAACTTAGACAAAGTCAGTAGTAAATTGAGTGTCTAAAGTCTCTGACTCACACATGCAGATCCTCAGAAGGTGAAGCATATGATCAGGTGGATTAAGATTATGTGAAACTCTTTGGTTACCTCGTCTGTATGTTTGGTATCATTTGTTTCATGTTGCTTTGTCCTAAGTGTCCTACAGTGTTCCCCCATTATAGTTGTGAGCAGTCTCGAATTAAAGCTATAAGTCAACACTTGGAGCAATCGTTTCATTTCAAATCCAATGTGCCGGAGTACAGAGACGAAACAATCAAAAGCATATAACTGAAGTTTACGAAAAAGCTCATTTAGCCCGGATTTATATAGACGACACATAACAAGAAAACAACTGCTCTTGAATATTTGAAGAGTTCAAACAAAAATGTGTCTGAATCATGATCTGATGATGATCTTTTCAGACTTTTTCTTTTTATTCTGTAAAATCCTGTCATTTGTTTTGGTTTTGCGCAGGTTGCACCCGGTTCTGCTGCGTCTGCCTCTCACTGTGTTGCCATTTATTTAGCAAAGCATTCATAGGGATCCTTTTATGAAGAAATAATGAATGTCTACATGCTCGTAATTCTTGGGATTGCTCTGTGTGTTTGGCTCGTTGTGAAAAGAAATACTAGATGCCGTGTCATTGCTACAAAGGTAGCATGGTGAATAGTAATAAAGGCTAAAAGAACACACTGTTCTCCCTCAAATCCATTGTGTAGTTTGTGTGTGTCTGTGTTTTTGCACATCTTCCTGTGAGTACAATCTATCAATCGTGTGTGTGTGTGTGTGTGTGTGTGTGTGTGTGTGTGTTTTCTCGCACATCTTCCTGTGAGTACAATCTGTCCATCAGTGATGAACTGCTTTTCGTGAAAAGAAAAAAGCCAAGAGCCAATTACGGGTAACCATAGGTTACAGGGGCTTACTAATGTAATTTCAGTGTTTGAAACCCATAAATGCTGTGTGTTGGTTTTGTTAAAAAGGTAGCAAGTAGTTGAAACCTAGGAATCCCTTTTTGGTAATTTGTTTTGTTCAGTTAAAGAAATTCAGAGCCACTGACAGTGTGGTTTGTTCATCTCCTGAACTTAGTAATTTGCACCTGTGTTCCTAACGCTGTCAAGTTACAGTGCTCTTTCTGACATCCCTCAGTGTAGTGCTGTTCATTCAGTACGAAACTAGAGGAATCTTAAGGAGAGGAGAGTCTTAAAACACCTCATCATCCCCTACGTAAAAGAAGTGATCAATTGAGTCTTGCGTTACACTTTGAGGTCAGAATGCATTTACAGAGAACTCTTGACGATGTACCAACAGTTCAGACTGTCCAATGCCAGTATATAGTACGATGTATAAGGAGCTGTAAAGGGTTTGAGTTTGACTAGGTCTCAGAAGTTGATTGGAGGCTGAAATGCTGCCAACAATGGTTTATGTAACGGACTATAGCATGACTACCACAGTCTTAATGGGTCACAGCCTCCAGACGTGTGTGTGTGTGTGTGTGTGTGTGTGTGTGTGTGTGTGTGTGTGTGTGTGTGTGTGTGTGTGTGTGTGTGTGTGTGTGTGTGTGTGTGTGTGTGTGTGTGTGTGTGTGTGTGTGTGTGTGTGTGTGTGTGTGTGTGTGTGTGTGTGTGTGTGTGTGTGTGTGTGTGTGTGTGTTCCCTCTCCTCCTCCTCAGCAGCAGTGACACACTGGCCTACAAAGTGTTCTACCTCTCCTCACCCCTCTGCTGCTCTCTCATAACCTAATACATAATAATATTAGTAATTGTCTCTCTACCTCCTTCCACTGTTTCTGTGCCTCGTCATTTCTATGACACACACCCACAGTGGGAGGGTTTTATAACTAACCTGTCTCGCTCTAATAAAGCAGCCTTAATAACTCATTCAGGGCAGTCTGTTACATAAGAGAGTGTGTGTGTGTGTGTGTGTGTTTTATGTTGAGTGCCGCATTTGTCTTTGTTTTGTCATTCTCAAGGCAAGTTATGTAACCCAGTTAAATCTCGGTTTGTCTCAGGAAGGAAACCACAACTGTTTTTCCACGAGTACTTTTTCTTTGGTTTTGGCTTCTTCTTCTTCCTTTTTTGTTCATTAACCTGCTGTTTGTGTCTCCACGTCTGATCCTTGTGATAGTTTTCCTCAGGTCACCCCTGCAGACACTGAGTTGAAACAACAACGTGGGAGCAGTCTGTAGATAAAACATAACCTTTCTCTAAGTAGTAATCCACAGTTCTGTCATTTTTACCTTTTTTTATATAAAGCAAAAATGTGAGAATCATTAACTAGAAATATATAATGGATAATAAAAATATGAGTTGCACACCTAATTCCAACCAAACTGGAAATATTAAACCTATCATATCAGGTACAACAGAGTTTACAACAAACATTCATGAAATCAATGACTTATCAGCAATCAGTGAAAGAAATGATCAGATTATTATTAGATCAGACACATTGTGTGTGTGTGTGTGTGTGTGTGTGTGTGTGTGTGTGTGTGTGTGTGTGTGTGTGTGTGTGTGTGTGTGTGTGTGTGTGTGTGTGTGTGTGTGTGTGTGTGTGTGTGTTTTCTTGGGGTCCAAAAACCAGGAGTCCAGTACACTTGTAGGGTCCCGCCAGCTGTGTGTGTGGCCAAAATGCTGGACTCCACAAGTTTAAAGGGCTGTTTGAGGATTAAGACTTGATTGTAGGATTAGGGATAGAATTAGGGTAAGGGTTAAGGTTAGGCATTTAGTTGTGATCTTTAGGGTAAGGGGCTAGGGAATGCATTATGTCAATGACGGGATCTTCTTCACAAAGATAGTGCCACAAACCTGTGTGTGTCGCGGTCAGGACGTCTTGTGAACATGCTGGTTGTGTAACAGCCAGAGGCAGCAGTTACATAAGCGTCCCCTCCCCACCCCCCCTCCGCTCCCCTCGTCCAACCAGCCTCAGTGGCATGTCTGTCTGTTAGAGCAACTTTATGTCTGAGTAAAAATCTGTGTGTGTGTAGTGAAGCAAATGGGACTCTTAATAAAGCAGGTCATTTTGCTGTGTGCAGCAGCCTCTTGAGGTGCCTTAGAGGTGGAACTAAGAAGGAGAATAAGAAAAGTTTTGAGTGTTGCATGTTGACCCCGACTCTGGACACAAACTCCTGCCCTGTTTAACACCTTAACATTCATTCGTAACCCGTCTCCAATTTTGTCATCTCCTCTGACACTTTTAACACAATCACCATCATTGAATCTTATGTGGCCAGTTACTGTCATACATACTGTGTATGATGCACCTTCATCTGTCAAAGCTACATTTTATAGGTCTACTATATAAGTATAGACCCACTCATTGCCTCCTTTTTGGTGTGTTTGTCTGTATTGTAATTAGCTCTATCTTAAAATCTTAAAATTTGTTTTCAATCAACTTTGGTGGAAAATAAGCCCAAGAAGCAATTTAGCACTCATGCCATGTTTTTGTCTGAACATTATTAGATCAAATGTTTTGAACATTATCGCACATTTTTCATTAACTATTTACCCGAATTAAGTGATCCCATGATTTTGATCCACATTAAAATACAGATGCATAAATAATTTATAGAAATGTATAGAAATATTTTCATACATTTTCTAATTTTAAGAGGGAAGTGCGTAGACAATGTACAGAACATCTCAGTTCGTCATTCTGCTGTTTCTGATTTTCAATCAAATTGCAAAGCTTCATCAGTTAGCCTCCATTACCAAAGAGCGTACAGTATTTTGTGACGTAATGTCAGCCTGTCAAAGTGGCAGTCAGTCAGACCGATGTAATTACACCTTGTAATGACAGCAACATGCCAAATATCTCAAGAACGTCTTCCTGCCCCGTTACGCGTTATTCTATGAAGCAACAGTCCAATGAGCACGCTCAAACATGTACCTGGACGAGAGGAAAGAGGAGTAAGGTGCTAGATGAAACGGGAAGAAAAATGAGGACAAATAATAATTGGCAAGAGGGTAAGAGCGAGAAGACGGGTAGAAGTTAGAAGAGGTGTGACGGAGAAATGAAAGTAGATTAAACTCAAAGTAATTGAGGAGGATGAAGAGAAGAAGGTGTTGGCGGGTAGAATCAGAGACGGATGAGGAAAGTAAAGAAGTGGAGGAGGAAGGAAAACTAATTGAGAGGTGAGAAAATAAGAACCAGGAAGGGACAGATGTGAAGATGAGAGGAGGACCGGGTAAGATGGAACCATCAACAGCTGTATATCTGCCATATTCGATTTCACTGATGAAGATTGGAGCGGAGTGATTCAACTATGATATAAATGTGTACATGAATAGGTCCATATACAGTAAAGAGGCAATTAATCAGTTAAACAAATGTGGGCTTTAAGGTGTAATATGTATATTGTTGCTATCCCAAAACAGAGGCTTATAATTTTTTACCAACCTTCACAGAAAAATACCCAAAAGGAAAGCAAAGCTGCTTTCTCACTGGCATTTCAAAAGTCAGCCGTTACACAATTACCATTTAATTTTTCCAAAGCATGTTGAATAGCTACTATGTATGGTCCACAGTAGAGAGGTCACAACGATGATTCATTTTTCTCCCTGGAAATCACAGAAATTGCTCTGTATTATGTATGGATATTGCATCCCTCATTTCCGGTCTTCTTCCTGGAATCCCCCCCCTCCCGTGTGTGTGTGTGTGTTCTCCGCCGCAATGTAGTAAATATGTGCCGTCATCTATAATCTGCTTATGTAGACAGTTGGAGGACGCAAGGGCGAGACACAGACAGGCTATCCACTTCTGTCATTTAAATGATTATGTAGTATGTAGGTCAGTGCAATGGGAGAGGAAAGTTCAGATATTAAAAGATGGATTTGTTGGTAAGGGAAGCCACTGGAAAACGCACGTACGCGCACGCACGCACGCACACACGCTTGACTGAAAATAGTGGATTCTTAGTTCAGTGGCTTTGTTTTGGGTTGTGGTTCATGGTTTTCTTTGGGCCTTTTCACACCTGCCTTCTTTAATTTGGTTGAATCGAACACTGGTGTTTAGTAATTTTGAACAAAAATATGAAATGCATCCAATAGAATTTAAAACCTGAAAGGCTTATTCAGCATCCTCCCCTATTACAAAAGAGGAAAAAACAATATACAACTAAAACATGATCATTTCTCTACAAAAGATAAAAACAAGCAATACAAAGAATAAACAAACAGAAAAACATACACAAAATGTGAAGATATATCAGGTAATTTATACACAGATAAAGCAAGAAAAAAAGACGAGGCAAAAAGCCTTTGAGTCAGACAATAATCCCAACATAAGGTTTAAAATGAAATTAAAACCTTTTTAAACTGTGACCTGAAGGCTGGCAGAGACGTTAATGTTTTTAGTGACACATTCAATTAATTCCACAGCTGTGGACCTCTATGCCTGATAAAAAATAAATAAATTGAAGTCTTGATTTACGACAAATAGGCAAATGGAAATCTTTTTGCTTAGTTGAGTGCGAGTGAAAATCTGAAAAAAGAATTTAAAAAAAAATCTGAAATGTATCTGGGAGATCTTGCCTTCCATTCATTAATTTAAACATTAAAGTGCTCACATTATGCTTTTTGGCTTTTCCCCTTTCCTTTATTGTGTTATATATCTTTTTGTGCACGTTATAGGTTTACAAAGTGAAAAAGCCCAAAGTCCACCCCAAAGGGACTTACCATCTTCCAGAGAACAGAAAACACTGTTCACAAACTGCTCCAAACAGCTCTGTTGTAGTCAAGCCTTTACTTCTGTCACAATGCTCGCCTAGCTGCTAGCGTGGCACGCCCTCATACTCTACAACTGACAAGCTAGCAGTACTTACTGCGCATGTGCGACTCCCAACAAAGATGGTACAGAAGTGAGATGTCTCACTCTGTAGCTAAAACAGAGAGCTCAACACACAGGGTGAAAAGAGGAGCTGCAGCAATGTGCAGTGCAACAAACATATGGTGTTTTCTGAAAATTAAACCACATAAACCTATTCTGGTACAACCTCTAAATACAATTATGAACCTGAAAATGAGCATAATATGAGCACTTTAACATGCATGTCATTAACATGCAAAACATTTACCTTATCTATAGACAGCAATACTTCCTGAATAGAGGAGCAGATGGATGTCTTCTCTTACAACATGAAATGCTTCTGAAGAACCTCTTCTGAATTACAAGTAGTTTGGTGAGAAATGAAATGAAGGATATGTAGCCACCCAAACAATATTACAGTAGTTGATTATAGGGAAAAATTAGACTACTACTAAAACACTACTACTATTGGCAGCTCATTTGGGCAGGTGTGAACACAGCAATCGTACTCAGGTGCCGACCAAAACAACCAGACCAGAGTCCACTTACAAACAAACTCTGGTACGCTTCATTATGCTTCGTTTGTGGTGAGAGCATGAATCAACCCGACTATGTGTACTCCGCAAGTTTAAGCTAAACGTCTCTTGTAGTCAGGTGTTCTTTACAAAACTGCAGCAGCTTGCGATGTTTCTCTCGCAGAAATATACTGCGGCCAAGCTCGCCGTCACTTGCATCTCCGCGGTCAAACCGTCCGCCCGCTAAAGCTGGAGACCGACATCGACAGAGCGGAGGAAAGTCTCGGTAAGCAGACCTGACGTAGTGATGTCACTTGCTAAACACTTCCTTAACAGGCACGATCTAGAAAAGACGATTCATGCTTTTATTAGTTCAAGGCTGGATTGCTGTAATGCTCTTTATGTTGGTCTGAATCAAACCTCCATCCCATGACTTCAACTTGTGCAACAAGCTGCTGCTCGCTTTCTAACAAATACATCTAGACGTGCACACATCACTCCCGTTCTCTACACCCTACATTGGCTCCCTGTGCGTTTTCAGATTCGATTTTAAGATTTTGTTTGTTTTCAAGGCCTTAAATGGCCTGACCCGGAGTATTTGTCCGAGATTTTAACCCTGCGTGAGCACAACCGGTCATTGCGGTCTTCAAATCAACTGGTTTTAGAAAAGTCCCAAGGTCAAGGTATAAACGGTGGGGATCAGGCTTTTGCAGTTGCTGCCCCAAGACTCTGGAACAAGTTACCCCGTGATATTCGCACTATTACAGATGTAGCTCTTTTTAGATCCAAACTCAAAACCTATTTGTTTACAATGGTTTTTAATAGGTAGTAGTGGTGTGACAATGTCCCTCTCCTCCTCCTGTTTCTATGTAACCTTTTTCTGATTTAACTGATTTTTATTGTATGATATGTTTTATTCTTGGATCCTGATGTAAAGCACTTTTGGATACCTGCTGGTTGCTGTAAAGTGCTATATAAATAAATGTGATTGATTGATTGATTGATTGATTGATTGATTGATTGACCATGGAGATGCGAGAAATATGCATTTGTCCAGAACACAGGTACTTCTTCCTTCATTTCCTTTTTTGCTGGTTTGTAGTGATGCATTTTGGTTCAGGTTGACTCATCACCAGATTCAGACCAGAGCAAATGAACTAGGTGTAAAAAAGAAAAAAAGGCCCTTAGAAACCGGATCTCAGAGGGGAGCTCACAGTCCGTTCTGTCTCAGTCTGTGGTAATTATTAATGGAGTAGCTCAGGAAAATGTTTTACAGATTATAAACTTTACCATGTTTGGAGCTGCAGGGCAGTCAATCCATCTGTTGCAGAGACTTTTTTTTTTCTCTCTGAAGAGTAAGAGATAGCTTACAAGAAAACCTTATTCAGTGCAGTCTCAAGCTGTTTTCTTCTGTTGGGTTAATAACAGTTTTTTTCACAGCTAAGAAAGCAGCCTGACTTTATCCAGTGAGGGTTCAAAGGGTTTTCACACCTACTGTAAGAGTAACACAAATTTGTCAGACCACAGTGGAGTTGATGGAAAAACAGTGACTACATTTACATGCACATAATATTCTGGTTTTTGCCCTGATTCCGAAAAAGACCATATTCTGACTAAGCTGGTTTACATGGCTAATGAAAGTGAATATTCCACTAAGATTCCTGTTTACATGTAGCCGTGCAAAATAAGATTTTTTCAAAGTTTACCAGCAGTGGCAGACTTGTTGGACCGTGCGAACACAGCTTCCCTCTTTCATTCCTTCAACCAGCTTCTTGAAAAGGTCGGCGTAGCGATGTGTGCGCATATCCAAAAACCTGTTGATATCCAAGTCTTTGATAATGTTTAAAAAGTAGCTGTGTTTCTCCTTGTCGGGTCTGCAGCCTTGCAAACTGCTGGCTGGTTGGTTTGTGTACAGCAACCATAGCAACGCACAGAGCTGACCATGAGCCGTAAACGGGCAAGAGGCCGTAAACTGCGGTAAAACCCCCGATTGAGACGCGTGTACTTGTCCAAAGAATGCCTCTAAAATCCGAATAATACCGGAATATCCCACATGTCTTAATCGGAAAATGCTATATACGGAGAAGGCCTTTTTCGGAATATCCAACCGCAAAATGCTATTTACATGGCCTGTATCAAATCAGAATAATATTGGAATATTGGTGTGCGCGTACTCATTGTGTGGTTTTCATATATGGTATGTTGGTGCTTTTAGATGCTGTATACATTCATTCTGTGGTTACAGTCTACACTATAGGGTTGTACAATGTTTACTGTAGTGTTTTAATCTTTTCTGTGGTCGTTGTCTTATCTTTAAAACAGTGACACACTTGAGGGAGTGATGTTGCATAGTTGCGGTGTTGTGTTCGTCAGAGCCGTGAGAGGAGTTATACAAGACTTAACATATACATAGATGCGGTTATATAAAAATTTGGTTATATAACCATGTGGTCACAGAAGACATTTCACCCCCTGCAAACCCCCTCTGAGAGAGAGAGAGAGAGAGACACACACACACACACACTAACTACGATTTTGTTGCCGGCAGCCCCTCATTCTTTGGTGCCACATCTCTCTCAAGTACATGTTGTGTTATTCTTTGTGTGAGGAGCAGCACGTTTCAGACCCACAGGGAGTGTCCAACAGAACAAATTAATGGCCTAGAAAATATGCCGCGGGTGCTTATTTACTCTGACACTTGCTGACTGCCGATGAGTCAGCATTTCATCAAGACACGTTCTCACTTTCTCTGCTCAGTGTGTGTCTGTGGTGATGTAGGCCGAGGGCTCGACTGCCTTCATATTTGTATCCTCTCATTTTGCCCACGCGTTGTCACGATTTGATTTGGTTTCTCTTCCCGCTTGCATCTTCTCCTCATTACCAGCAGCCGAATGTTTAAGTTTGACTCGGTCACCTAGCAACAATCGACTTTCAAACTCCCAATTTTCACCTTAAGATAACACCTCTATTGGACTTGTGCACCAGGGAGTGGTTTTTCAATGAGTTAGGCTGAATGTAGACCAGAATTTAAACCATCATGCAGTGAAGTTCGAGTAGCTGACACTTGGCTGTTCAGCAACAAGTTACTCTAAACTCATAAGAGTTTTTGAAATTCTGATAAAGCCAAGAACCAACTCTTTGTTTCGGCTTGAGTTCAAATGTAGAGCTGACAGACAATGGAGTTACAAAGCTTTCCTTAGTTAGCTGCCAAAAAAATGACCAAAAAACAACCAAAATCTGTGTTTGCAGAGAATACATGAAGTCACTAACGTTCACCTAAACAACAAGCAGATTGTTTCTGGTCTTGTTAGCCAGCAAGCTAATTAAGCAAAACCTTTCTTCATAAATAATTATCATTATAATTGCAAACATTCTTCTTCTGTAGGCTTGAAATGTGGCTGTTTTTTTCCATCTTGGTTTCATGTTAATAAGTTCCAAATGTGACAAGTTTTCATGGTGGGAAGAAAGTGTTCAAACTTCAATAGAAACCTCTCAAACCAACTTCTGCAGTGCCCAGCACTGCTTTACTGTCCATTCATACAATCAGCAATTGTGATTATAATAGCCTTATGTAATCTGTGTGACTCACCTTATATCTGAGTGGCTATTTCAATTGGAGGGCCACCGTTCTTGTGATGTCGAAATCATTTCCACAGAACCCGAAAACACTGTGTGTGTGTGTGTGTGTGTGTGTGTGTGTGTGTGTGTGTGTGTGTGTGTGTGTGTGTGTGTGTGTGTGTGTGTGTGTGTGTGTGTGTGTGTGTGTGTGTGTGTGTGTGTGTGTGTGTGTGTGTGTGTGTGTGTGTGTGTGTGTGTCCACCTCCTCACTCTGAAGTGCATCTCTATTTCTCTTTGAATGATGACCTCGCTTTCATCTCTCTCCCCTCTCCTCTTTCCCTTCCTGTCTGCCCCCTGAGTGTCTCTTATGTGTGTGTGTGTGTGTGTGGGGAGTCTCTGTGCATTTCAGGAATCATTATATAAGTGTTCTGTAAGGTGGAGCTGGAGGGAGGCAAGGGTAAAACAGGGATGTGTAAATCAAATCTGGGACATTTTCATGTGAAAGAACTTTTTGTTTCCCTGCTGTTATGTCTTGCTGATAATACACCAATTCCACTTGTGTCCAGTTTCTTTAAAGCTATTACATTTACTGTTCTAGACACACAGTGTCTGGCAGCTCATTCCTGGAAATCAAAATCATGTGTTTTACAGGTCCAAGATTTTGGACCCATCTGAAACAAACCTGTGGATAGTCTACCTGACCCCGATGTGCATTAGTTAATTTAAACAAATTTGACTGATGTGTGTATCTATAATTTCGACCTAGCCCAACTCTGGTTCAGGCTCAGGACTTGGTTACTTGCTGAGTGAAACCTGTAAAGACCTCTAATGTAGCATGTCTGTCAAATTTGCCTGGGCGGACATATAACAGCACTCACTAATTTGATATAGCAATGTTTGCAAGTGAGTTGTTTGGAAATGCCACTCTGAGACACATAAGCATACCACACACATACACACACACACTAACTACTGAGACAGGCTGGTGTCATTAGCAGCCAGTTTGTTATCACGTAGATGGACTGAAGGCGTTTTATGTAAGTTGTTTTTCAACTCGCAGTGAGCTCATCGTGTGTGTGTGTGTGTGTGTGTGTGTGTGTGTGTGTGTGTGTGTGTGTGTGTGTGTGTGTGTGTGTGTGTGTGTGTGTGTGTGTGTGTGTGTGTGTGTGTGTGTGTGTGTGTGTGTGTGTGTGTGTGAGATGTGGGTGACTGAAACTCTGGTCTGTCAGTGTTTGTGTCCTGCCTTGTGTTTCATAAGCCGTCCATATTTATGATCCAGCTCTTACATAAGCCTCAGATCTGGTTCAGTGTGTCTCTGCCAGAACAAGTGAGAGAGAGGAGAAAAGAAAAAAGGTGAAATTGTAGTACAGGCACTAAAAGAAACCAAGAACTAGAAGTACAGACAAGGTTAGAAAAAAAGGTTGAGGGATAGAAAGAAGACTAGCAGAACAGCGTTAAAGGTGCCATATGGTGCCATTTTCATGATTTTCTTTATTGAAGTGTGCTGTGGTTCAAAAGGAGAGGAATCTTCTTAATGTAGTTTGCCTGAAATTTGAATACATTTGAAAAGTTTCCATTGAAAACACAGTAAACATGCATAATTAGAAAGATATCCGCAGCTTGACAAGCAAAACAAGTCCTGTTAAATTTAAGAATAGATGCAAGGATTGGTTAAAATAATAACCTTTTTTATTTGAATAATTTCTTTATTTTATTGAGGAAAGGAGTGCGCTTCCGCCTTCATGTTGGACCAAAATCAAATGATATCTTTAATAATGGCGGCCAGTGGTCACTTTATTTCGTCTGTTTAGACATAGCAGATTTTCAGTGTATTCACTGTTGGTCCATGTGTTGTCTGGTCTTATGGGAGAGGAGTGTTTCATCCACACCTATCTCAACCCATCTGATCATGGACAAATCTGTTTACCAAACACACACACCTGAACAGTAAACCTATCCCTCTGGAAAGATAATAAAGGGCTGATAAAGTAAAAACTGTCTGCATGGTTTACCGGCAGGATCTGCATGATTGACTGGGGATTGTTCACATCCCCTAGTGATTCATTTATATGATTTATGTCTTACCGTTCATGGGCAGTTATAATTAAAAGGTGTGTATCTGCAAGTGCAATTAGTGCTGAGAGCAGACCCATACCAAGCCTAAAATACAGTGGATTCCTGGATGTGGCAGTTCCGAATATTTTTGATGTAAATGCTGTTTTGTGCCATTTCTCCTCGGACACCAACTGGCTCAGCTTTTGTGACTTTGGCTCATTTGTGAAACGACACCTGAAACAGGTTCTTCACTTGTGGTAGGGGAAGCAGGGGGGAAATTAATCGCACAATACTGGATTTTTAATTAAATGTGGCATTATTTAGCATATTTAGCGAAAAGAAAGCATAGTGTAATCGTAAAAGTAGAAATGAAATTGATCTAGACTCATGGAGGATAATAATCTAAACTCATAGCATAATGTCACAATGTCCTTTTTTATTTTTATTTTTTTTGCACTATAAATAACCATCACTTATTCTCTTCCCGTCTTCTTCACACAGACCAGTCCCACATCGTCCCCTTCAGCTCCGAGAATGAGGCTCAGGGAGGCGACTCGGCTGCATGGCAGTGTACCCCTCACCCCATCTACCTCACCGTCAGGGGGGACACTGGCCCGCCCTCCTCCCTCCCAGCCTGCGTCCAGACCCTGCTCGAGGCCGGCCAGCCAAAGCCCCTCCCCTCCCTCCGCCCTGACAGGAACCAAGAAGAGAAGCTCCAAACCGGCACACATGAGACGCAACATCAGGTACTGAACTCAGCGTTCTCGCTTCAACTTGAAAGATCGCCTCGAATAGTGCAAATGGACGGACGCTTGTTTATCCTGTAGGGATGCTTAAGAAACTGCACACATCAATGGCAACAATTAACTCGCCACCATTTCTTTTTAAAGCTTTAGATAAAGAGTCATTTCGACTGTAGACCCTGGACATCTGGTGTCGCCAGTGACGTGCAGTTCAATGCAGTAGCAATAAAAGTGAATTTAACACAGCATTGATAATATACTATACATTAGGCACAATAACATATTACAACAAAATGCAGTCCCTCCAGGATTTCGCGGCCTTTTTTTGAGATTGTTGCGGCTCAAAATGCCTAATTTTTTTTGGGGGGGGGGTATAAATCTTGAAACTTATTTCGGGGAGAATAAAACTACTCTGGTCTGAGTTTTCCTAGTAACCTTGCCAAAAAGGCACAGGATGTTGCAAATATTGGTATAATATGAAAATGGCTGGTGGATTTAAGACAAAAAGTAATAATAATTTATGGAATTAATTCAATTTGAACATTTCTGTCAGTGGCTTGTTGATCTTTACATAGTTAATTTCCAAGGTAAAGTTCCTGTGATTTGGTAAAAATTGCGAGTCGCACCGAATTCACAGTGATTGGTTGAATTTGCGTGAATTGTTGCGATCGCGACATCGCAGATTCCTGGAGGGACTGAAAATGAAAACAAACCAGACTACAAAGCTGAGTTTCTTTCAGCCATTCTTTAAACTAGATTTTAGAAAATGACTCAATGCTTGACAAGCACCAGTGAATCTTGAGATGAAAGGGATTACTACACAATCCCCTGATTATGTTTCTGCTGAGGTGCAGCGTAAACTCACACTCACTCAGCTTATTCAACGATTATTGTATTTCTCAGAACTTACTGTTGGCTGAATAATAGGATTTATCATCTCTCTACTGTGTCTCTTTATGCCTTCTTCCTCTCTCCCCTCATGCTCTTGATTTCACTCTCTAATTTAAAGAAGAAAAGCACACATTCACTGATGATATCTGTCAATGATTATACGTACGCCTGCTCAGTCTGTAGCTTCGTTCCTCCGGCTGCCAACAACCATGACAAAGCTCAACCTCAAGTATGATGTTGCTTTATGTAACGGCATTTTTTACAATAACATCAAACGTGTCACAGATTCAGGCTTCGGTGTTTGTGTATGCAAGTGTTAATGAGGAGAGTCATTAACAGGAGAGTTACAAGGTGCTTGTCTATTACATTACAAACGCGTATCAGTTCACTTTCTTCTAATCAGAATGTGTTCAACCAATGTATCATTACATTCAATTAAAATTTAATGTATTATTTTATAATTATGTATATGAAAAAAATGTATTGTTCATTGACTTGCCTTTTACTGAAGGAGCCTAGATACAAAACAGGCTACAGTTTACTCCTCAAATGGCGAGGCTTAAAGCTGCACTCCTCAATTTTTGGCCATTACGGGGCAGAAGAACTCAAAAACAAGCTAACAGACATAGCCTGGTTGACACCAGACCCTTCTCAGTTGTAACTGAGAGTGGGTCTGGGAAAGGTTCATTGACAGTTCATTTCCAAAGGGGCGTCATCAACGGACGCCGCTTGAATACCTCTGGGAGCATTGGATAGTCCTTCAACCGATGAGACCAACGATCCGGGTGACGCTGCGCGTCAGTAGCCGTCATGTTGAATTTAAACAAAAAGCTGCTCGCTGTCGCTGCGCTATCGTGGTCGCGTAAAGCCCGCCTCAACGGTCGTGATTGGTGTAAAGCCTGCCTCAGCGGTTGAGATTGGTGCCTCGATTTTGGGGACATTGGAAATGGGTTTGAATGGGCTCTTCGCCAGACTGACTTGCAGAGCAAATCTCAGATTTGCCGGAAGTTCGTCAGGGTTTACCCAGGCTATAACAGACAGGCAGGCCTAAAATGGGCTCTGTGGCTAACTTGTTAGCAGACACTTAGCAACGTTAGCATTCATTTGGCGTTGTGGGTCTGTCCACCAGTAAATGTAAGACTCTCCATTCAGCGCTGGTTTAGTTTCCACCAACAACAGGAGTTGGCTCTAAAGCAGCTACATGTTTTGCTACTTTCACCAACTACAGTAGTTGCTAACTTTGCCGTTTGCTGGGCAGGTATTGTACGGGTGGGTTTATCAGAGCTTTTTCGCTAAAAACACAAAAGAAAACACTGTTTGATTGGATTCAGCATCATATTAATGTGTATACATTAAAAACCATGTATTTCCCTGCAGTTAACAAATACAATGACAATGTATATACAGTATATATACACACACACATATATACAGTAATACAAATATAATTTTTCTCTGTGTAGGAAGTTACTGAGGGAGCATCAGTTAGAGGCAGTGACCAAAGCCGCCCAGCAGGACGAGTTGGAGAGGAGGCGACGTCTGGAGCAGCCGAGCAAACCGGATTTCCCCGTACCACTGCTGCCTGAATACACAACTGGTGAGTGTGTGTACCCCCAAAAAATGCTTCCATAAATACTAACCGCACCCACTGGTCCACTGAACACTAATTCTCTGACATTTACATCATCATAAATTCCTCACGTAAGAAGTGACTATTGTTTCCATCACCCCCATGCTGTCTTTCTTCTTACTCTCTCTTTTTTTGTCTTCCTTCCTTTTTCTTTCATTTCTGTCCCTCATTGCTTCCCAATCTTCTTCCTTCTTTCCTCCTTTTTTTTCTTGATCTGCTGCATCATTCCCCTCCTTCTCTCCAGGTGATGTGACAAAGCATGTGTCGGCATCAACGGCGTCGCAGCAAGAAGTGAAGTCGGTCAGACAGGAAGTGATCTGCCTGGACTCCAGCAGCACTGGCATCAGCGAGGACGACTGCAAGACTAACGTACCCACCTCCGCAGCCAAAGAGCACACACGAAAACCAGGTGAGACTTGCACACTGCATACAGTCATCTTGGAGCAACTTTGATCAGCAACATTCCTCGAAGAAGTTGCTTCAGTAGCACAGTGGAACAGTGTTTCTGACTTCTTCCTGCAATTTACATGACTCCAGTCTAATTACATTGAAACAAAATGTGTTTTATTTTGTGTTTTTGGGTAAACCTGCTGACGGAAAAACAAAACTTGGTTGAGGTAATAATGACAGAGGAGTTCAGTTGCCTAAATTGTGCCCCACACATTGAATGTCTCCGGTACAGATTGCTTTTGGACCTTTTGATTGTGTAAGTGGGCTAGTAGGTCAGATGACTGTGGGAGGTCATGAAAGCAAATGGGGACGCAGAGCTGTGTAGTTAATGTATTACCCATCAGCCAGTTGTATATTCTGAGCTGTCATCATAGCTAGCCAGAGCCTTAAATAGGCCAGATGCTAATTCTTAAAATGCCTAAACAGCCAGTGTGAGCTTTGGTACAACGTATTTCAGATGTCAAGTGTTAAAGTTATTTAGGTCCAGTTTAAAAAAAAATAAAGATTAAAGGATAGATTCACTGTTTACAGCTAAGTATTCAGTAGAATATTGTTTCCTATTATTTATCATCATGCTTAACACAGCTTTGTCCATAGCTTCAGTTTTGAGAAAGCTGACATTCTTTGGCGCTTTCTTTGGCAACTTAAAAAGTAAAAAAAAAAAAACATGATAGGTTACAGTGTTAAAAAGCAGAAGCTCACAGGACAGTCAGTATGTATATATATGTGTGTGTGTGTGTGTGTGTGTGTGTGTGTGTGTGTGTGTGTGAGAGCTCACAGGACAGTCAGTATGTATATATGTATGTATGTGTGTGTGTGTGTACACACACACACACAGTATATTCTACTCATAAAAACATGTTTTTTATCTGCTGACTACAGCACAGGCAGGAGGTTGTTTAAAATACAGCCTTGATATGTTTTACAATCCTTTTTTTCAGTATAACATATAAAGATTTAAGCCCCTTTTAAAATCTGTAACATTGCTGTTAAAGTAATGTTTTTTCAGTTTTCTATCATAGGTGTCCGTGAAAGGGCCGTGAATAGAGCTCCAATCACGATATACATGAATGAAAGTTGAGAGTTTAGGCATAGAGTTCAGACTGATGGTCTGATGATTGTGATTTTAAAAGGTTACTTGTCTTGCTTTTTTATTTTACGTTGCATTCGGACATTTCAGCTGCCGAGTTCAACCACAGGCCATAAAGCCAATACACTGGTGCAATTTGAGGTCCCATACCTTGCAGTTACCAGGACTGATGGAAACCTTGCATCTCTAAAGCATCAGTCTCTCAGAGATTAAGCAAAGAAGCCCTAATTGCCCCATGACAGCCATGCATTTATTAAGTTACGCACTCGGTTTCAAATTGCTTTCTGAGCCCAGGGGTCTGGAAAGTCGGCACATTAAAAGGCGGCTTCAGCTTGAATTTCTCGGGTAAATAACGGAAGATTGAAAGGCAACCCAAATCTGAATAAGGTTCAAAAGGCCTAAACGCAGCAGATATCTTGGCCATATCTTGGGATGATTTTTAGGAATGAATGTTGGTGATAATGTTAAGCATCACGCCCACAACTTTAACATTTAAGTGTTAAACACTACATCTATCAAAGTAATGGATGTCTATGCTCAGTAAAGACAATATAAAGGAAGTTTGGCTTTATTTAAAAAACAAAATCTTCATTTGTGTGTGTGTGTGTGTGTGTGTGTGTGTGTGTGTGTGTGTGTGTGTGTGTGTGTGTGTGTGTGTGTGTGTGTGTGTGTGTGTGTGTGTGTGTGTGTGTGTGTGTGTGTGTGTGTGTGTTGGTGGTTTTCATAGATTAGCAGCCATGCATCACAATATTTTAAACCTTCTCAGGGTACATCCTGTGCCGTTCCCGTATTGCCTGAGTGTACACACGCACTAACAGAGCCACTCAGTCAAGGATAAACACACACTTTTAACACACACTCAGTTGGGGATAAACACATACGTTCTGCGTTGAAAGAGGACGGAGAGAGAGAGAGTAGATTTGGGAGCTGAGAAAGACATAGGAGATAAAACAAATGGAGGGAGGAGAGAGGAAGAGAGGTGAAGGGAGAGAGTGTCTGTGGGGCAGATCAGAGTGGGTCTGTAGAGCAATAAAGCTGGCTAATCCTGGTTATGGGCCAGAACACACACACACATAAAACACACACACTCGCAGTGGCACAGTCAGTGACATTTCTAGTTGGGGTTGCATAACCAGTCTCCCCCTCCACTCTAATCCTACTTGTATAACCAGCCATTCACTGCAGTTGTATAAGTTCTCTCTCTCTCTCTCTCTCTCTCTCTCTCTCTCTCTCTCTCTCTCTCTCTCTCTCTCTCTCTCTCTCTGTGTTTCTCTTTCTCTCACTCACTCACACACACACACACACACACACACACACCTCCTCTTCCTGCAGTGCGACTTGCAGCCCAGCTTGTGTAACTTTCAGCACTTGATACTATTGACGTTGAATTCCTTTTTATCAGATATGGATTTCTGTCTGACACACACACACACACACACACACAAACACACACACACAGTGACGTCCATGTTGGTCACCTCATCACTTGAGATAAATGTATCAAGGCCAATAAAAATATAGCAGCGATTATTTTCATGGGAAAAGTCATTCTGTGATGAAAGTTACTACGTTCCTTGTTCAGGTGTTACTAAGTTTTTCTTTTGTTCAGTTTGTTAGTTATCCTGTGACAAGTTTCTTCATCAAGTGTTATTAAAGTCTGATGAGAAACACGTGCCCCTCCTGAATAGTCTATAATAGTACAGTATATAAAATGTCCATAAGACCTCTAATGGAAATATTAGAATTTCTTTTAATATTTCACCAATATTTCCTTTTAGTTAATGTGGATAAATTGTGCTTAAATACATATGTGAAAGCAAGGTCAAATCCTTTTTGAATACAGTTCTCAGTCTGAGATCAAAATGTGTTTTCTAAACTTGGATGTAGAAAAACAGTTTGCAAGACCTGCAGTGTAACTTTTTGGAAACCTCATCTCCTCCCTCCGGGCAGATGTGATCGATCTGAGCTCGGACGAGGACGAATCCATCGTCCACCTCGGCAGCGAATCCACCATCGAGGAAGAAGAGAGCGAGCAGAGCGGCGCGCACGTCAACGACGCCCTTAACCGAGCGGACAGCCAGGGCAGGGTGCTGGTCAACCTGAACCATCCAGCTGCAGACGACGACATTTTCCTGTCAGCTCAGCTGGCGCGAGCAGTCAAACCTCACCAGGTATTCTTACTAATGCACTCAAAGCAAACGCTTGGTCCTTTGATTTTATTTTTTTTTTTTTACTATGCCATCAAGTTATACTGTAAGAATTACCTTCTTTCATGGCCGGGTTGGGTCAGTGGGTAGAGCAGGCGCACATATACTTGGAGGCTTATGCCTCGATGCAGAGGTCAAGGGTTTGAGTCCGACCTGTGATGCTTTCCTGCATGTCTTCCCCCTCTCTCTCTCTCCCCTTTCTCACCTAACTGTCCTGTCAAATTAAAGGCGGAAAAGCCCAAAAAATAATCTTAAAAAAACAACCACAAAGATTTACCTTCTTTCTTGACCTTTTTGAAGTCAGGGACAGCCGGCTCAATTCTCCGTCTCTGTTCCTCCCGTCTCCTCCTCAGATCAGTGGAATCCGTTTCCTGTACGACAACCTGGTGGAGTCGGTGGAGCGGTTCGGCAGCAGCAGCGGGTTCGGCTGCATCCTCGCTCACAGCATGGGCCTGGGCAAAACGCTGCAGGTCATTTCTTTCATCGACGTCCTGTTCAGACACACCCAGGCTCACACCGTGCTCGCCATCGTACCTGTAAGCACCTGCGTACTGGAATACAAGGAAATGTGAAGGGTTCAATAAGTGCTCAGATGTAGACCCACAGTATGATGATAAGAACATTGATCAGACTGGAAGACTGGCAATTGACTTTCTATACTTTTATCCCAGGTGAACACACTGCAGAACTGGCTGTCAGAGTTCAACGTGTGGGTCCCGCCCCTGGAGGCCTTACCTCCAGATACCGACCCGGGACTGGTGACGCCTCGTGCCTTTAAGGTTCACATCCTCAACGACGAACACAAGTGAGTAACATGAACAAGAGCGTTTTTGTTTGTTTTTAAGGTCTTCCTGTGTAAACCTCATTCTGTCTCCGTTCAAACCTGTTAACAGTGTTAAAAATGAACAGACTTAGCAAGCATTTGTTCCTCCTGTTCAAGCACTACTCTGAAATTGTTATTATTCATAAGTAATTGGTCATTTATTACAATTAGATGATTGATTATCAAATTAGATTATTTATCCTGGTTTTCTCTCTTTAATACAGTATAGTCTTGTAAGCCATCACTGAGAGAGCAAACCGCTCCAACATTGCATTTTACATTTTGTGCCACTGGGCTGGTGTATTAAATTCTAATAAATTGTATGTACTTTCTGTATTGCTTTGGGAGAGCACAAACAAGGAGAGGGTGGTGTTCATTCTGTGCAAAATGGACCAGTGATTCAAAATATAGTAAAAAATGTGTAAAATCCACTCTTTGACTGGAATTAATGTATTTCAAGAAACACGAGCAGTAACTTTATTTACCTTTTCTTACCTTACCTAGGAACACGACGTCCAGAGCCAAGGTGGTGGAGGACTGGGCTCGGGACGGAGGCGTGCTACTGATGGGCTACGAGATGTACCGCCTCCTGTCGCTGAAGAAGAGCTTTGTGGCTGGGAGGAAAAAGAAGACCAAGAAAACAACGGGGCCAGTGGTCATCGACCTGGATGAAGAGGACAGGCAGCAGGAACTGCTCAAAGGTGGGAGAGGAGGGAACGAAGAGTAGAAAATGGAGGGGAAATATGGGCAAAATGTTTTTAATATATGCTACTTTTTAAAGCACCAGGGTGGAATATCATTGAAGGTATTTTATTTCTCCACTCCTCCAGGTATCGAGAGAGCCTTGGCCCGGCCTGGTCCAGACGTGGTCATCTGTGACGAAGGCCATCGCATCAAGAACTGCCACGCCAGCACATCGCAGGCTCTGAAGAACATCCGAACCCGACGCCGTGTGGTGCTGACTGGCTATCCGCTCCAGAACAACCTCATCGAGTACTGGTGCATGGTCGACTTTGTCCGACCCGACTTCTTAGGTATGGGGCAAGATCAGCGTTTTGTTTCAGGAAATGTTTACTAAATGCTCCCTGAGATTAGCATGGAGATGTTGGTCATCAGAAGACTGCTTTGGTCACTTGTTTTTCCTGTTAATCTTCTCACCTCAGTTTTTATTTCCTGTATGCATCTCAGGTACACGGCAGGAATTCAGCAACATGTTTGAGCGTCCCATTCTTAACGGGCAGTGTGTGGACAGCACGCCTCAGGACGTCCGGCTGATGAGGTACAGGAGCCACGTCCTGCACAGCCTGCTGGAGGGCTTCGTACAGAGGTGAGACAGCTGCCTTTTATAAATCCACAACGAGGTCCCTTAAAGATTTAATAGAGAATACAAAGGTTCTGTTGACCTTTGCCTCTCTTAGACCTGACATTTTGCCACCTATTCTTCATTTTAAGTAATATTTTACAAAATATTGTACGTGTGTTTATTCCAGGCGAGGTCATGACGTCCTGAAAGACCAGCTGCCCTCTAAAGAGGAACATGTGATCCTGGTGCGTCTGTCTCCCCTGCAGAGGGCGCTCTACACAGAGTTCATGAACCGCTTCAGAGAGGCAGGAAACTCCGGCTGGCTCAGCCTCAACTCACTGAAGGCTTTCTGCGTCTGCTGCAAGGTGAGGAGGAGCGCATGTGTGTGGACCGCTACGTAGATTCAAAAGGACATTTATTTAACATCCATGGTAGATGTCTTAAAAATTTGCATCTGCACTAGGTACAAATGATTTTTTTTTTTAAATAATCCCACACAGAGTCCCACATTTCAGAGTCATTTTATCTGCAAGTACAGTATAAACATTGAAATTACTTCTACAAATGTCTTCTTGCTCTGTCTGAGTCCCTGCCGTACGTAATACTGTTGCATAAGTAACCATCTAAGTCAACAGGCCTCTGCACCAAGATAAATTCCTGTATATTTATCATACTTGGCAAATCCAGTGATTGCTGCCTTGAGTGTTTTCACACCGCTTGACCTCCTGTTATTCTTCAGATTTGGAACCATCCAGACGTGCTGTACGAGGCCTTACAGAAGGAAAACCTGGCCAGTGACCAGGACTTGGACCTTGATGAAATCACTTCCACAGGTCCCGCCCGATGTCCAACCGCACCCAATCAAAAGTCCAAGCGCCTGGAGAACCCTAACCCCATTGGTGGACTGAGTCTCAACCAGCTGCAGGAGAAAGCCAATCAGGTCATCACTTACGAATGGGTATGTCAAAAGACTCAAACATACAAAAGAGATTTACAACAAATGTAATAGGTTTGCTTCCTTTTAACATAAACCTGCATAATGCATTTTTTTTAAGCATGCCACCAATGCTTTCAACTGAAATCTCAGTCAGGTCATAAACGGAACATTATGTTCCCACTTACTGAGATGCTGCTGTCGGTTCAGTGCTGCCACCCACAGTATAATCAAGAAAACTACAAATAGATGCTCAGTAGTGCTTGGTATGCTTCTTTAAGACATCTTGAGGCCATTGTTTCGTATCAAAACACTTAAAACAAGTTAAATCCCACAATATATGTTGCATTGAATAGTGCAAAGTTAAGCATTTCAATAGAATTCACATCTTTGTTCGTTGCCTCGCTTATAAACAATGTAACCTCACTTCCTTTAATTCTGTAAAGGTTTATGAATGTAAAGGGGATGTTTAATAGTACAGTACATTTTAACAGTCAATCTCTTTGCATGGCCAGGCAAAGGACATCATGTATGACTACAAGCCCGGCCTCCTGGAGAACTCCGCAAAAATGGTGCTGCTGTTCCATCTGATAGAGGAGAGCGTCAGGAAGGGAGACAAAATCCTCGTTTTCAGGTATGAGATCAGACACATGAGAGAGCTTCAACTGGATTTTTATCAATTATGTTTCTTCTCAGTTATTTCTACACTAAACAAAAACTAACTGTAGCTAAACAGATTACTAAGTGGGAACCTAACCTCAGCTTTTGTTTTCTGATTTGGTTAAATTCCAAGCCCTAATTCTGCCATTTGGCTTTCTCCTGCAGTCAGAGTCTGTCCACGCTGACGGTGATTGAGGATTTTCTGGCTAAGAGACCAGTGCCTCCCTCACCCAACATATCCAGCAGAGATAGACCCAACCAGAACTGGGTCCGCAACCTCAACTACTACAGTAAGTGATCCGTAATTATGATATAAAGATGTTTTTCCTTGTTCAGTATTTGGTCCAATAAATTATCCCAAACTAGAAACCTATTAAGGCCCAGTGACAGGTGACGCATATGTTGCGAAACAGGTGTAGTTCAGTGGAACATGGTCTGAATATTCTGTACGGTTTACTAACTCAGTTTTTCTGTCCACCATGCTTAACTAATGGTACATTCTCATAAATCTGTTGTTTTTCTTGACTGTATTTCTGACCACAGTAGTTTGGGTGTGCAGTGGTACTGCTCCTCCAATTGACTTACAATGAGTGCTGCCATCTGCTGGCGTTTCTTGATAACAGACTTTGATTTAGGGTTTTCCACAGGCACAGAAAGGAATTCATTGTAGAGTTCCTGTTTGTGTATTTCAGAGATATTTCAATAAATAGGAGCTGTATCCACAAAGTCACTTTGTCAACCTAGTAAAAGTGAATTGAGTTTAACTATGTGCACGCTTATCTTACTTTGCTCAAATGTTATTGTAATTTTACCTCTAGATTATATATAATAGCAGGAGGAGAATCAAATCCCCAGGGATACAGTTGCACTATATAGTGAAGCCCCCCAGTTTGTCAGGACTCTTCTAACTCTCCATTGGTTGTGTGATGTTTTGAAGGACTGGATGGAAGTACAGCGGCCTCAGAGAGAGAGAGACTGATAAACCAGTTCAACGATCCGTCCAACACCTCAGCATGGGTCTTCCTGCTGTCAACCAGGTAAAACACACAATTACAGTAAAATTAATGAGAGAAAATGGACGTGAAAAGTCGGGACATTATATGACTATAAGAAACACAACCCTCAGGGCTGGTTGTTTGGGCGTAAACCTGATTGGGGCGAACCGTGTGGTGGTGTTTGACGCCTCCTGGAACCCATGCCATGATGCCCAAGCTGTGTGCCGCGTCTATCGCTACGGGCAGAGGAAGCCATGTCATATCTACCGGCTGGTGTGCGACTTCACGTTGGAGAAGAAGATCTATGACCGTCAGATCTCCAAACAGGGCATGTCAGGTGAGTCGGAGAAGGCATTGATGACTTTGTTTGAATATTTAGGAGAAAATTAGTCTCGCTTTGCCAGACCCTCCTCCACAGCAGCGCTGCGGAGGAGGGTCTGGCTAGTCCACACAGCATTCCGGCATTGGAGAAAAACATGCTATGGGCTATTGGCATTTCTTTAAACCAATCACAATCGTCTTGGGTGGTGCTAAGGGAAAAGCTGCGGTCACATAGGTCACAGGTCAGGGGACGAGAATATTCGGCCCATCTCTAATAACCAAACCTGTTGTCTCTCTCTACAGATTTAGGGAATCTAGGTAGCTGTATGATAAGGGAATGTTTTGTCTCAGGACTGTCTCCTTTTGGAGGTTGGTGGGCCAGCCACACTTTAGCATACTTTCAAGAGGGAGAAAGAGGGGCTGAATTAGGCTTTAGCATCTGTGTTTAGGCACCTGCAATATCTTTCTTTACCTTAAAGGTTCAGCTAAACGGAACGCCTCCAGCATGAGCTTAAATACACCTTCAGGAGGACAGGAACTTCAGAGAGTTGGGATGGCACTGCACAATAACACACCGTGGTTAAACTGCACTGCCTGCCTAATTGTCTCCTCAATTGAGTGTTCATTAAATGCTCCTGTGTAAGTCCTCAAGGTCTCCCAAACCTTCTTCACATATGTGAAATTAGTTTTTCCTTAACATTTTCGTTTTGCTGTTATTCATACCAAAGATGGAGCAGTAGAGTTTGTGGGCATTTGTAAAATAGTCTTATTCCTTACAGATTGGGAAAAGCATTATTCAATTTCAATAATTTCTTTTTGGTACATTAAATGCTTTTCAGTACCTTTTTGCAACATTGTTTCTATTTTTTTTTCTATTCGACGTCCTGAGAGTCCCGGCCGAAACAGCAGCACAATCACACTACTACACGAACCAACACAGAAATAAAGTGAGGGGAAGGGAGGAAGAAGAAAAAAAGGAACTGAACAACATACAAAACCGAGCAGAATGGAAAATGGAAAACACATTAAAACACAATAAGCTTAACTGAAATTTCTTCATGGATATACAAATATTGTGTACCCCGTCTTTTCTTTCATGAATAACCCGTATAGTAAATAGTACTGCCTTCAGCTGACAGCACTGTCAAACATCTGTCAGTATTCAGACAGTCCAGGCTCTTCTGTGTGAACACCAAGCAGACAGACCCCCCCCCCTCCCCCCCCCCAAAAAAAAACTAAATAGCTTTGTGTTGAAACCAGAGTTATTCTGCCAAAAGGTTCTTGTCTGACACAGTAAACGGTCTCAAGTGTTTGCTGTAAGCTTTGACTGGCAAGACAGATTGAGGCCGCTTATGCTTTGGAGAGCTGTAGGAAATCAGCTTTTTACAATTGGCTCTCTTTTGAACTCCCATCATTTCCTTTCTCCTCCTCTCTGTCCAAACATCCCTCTCCTCTGGACTCTTCCTTTTTCTCTCTCCTTCCCTCCATTAGACCGGGTGGTGGATGACCTGAACCCTGTGCTGAACTTCACCAAGAGGGAAGTGGAGTCTCTTCTTCACTTCGTGGAGGAGGAGCCGGACCCGTCACAGGTCCAGCTGCAGCCCCACGACAGCATGGAGACTGTCCTCAGGAAGGCTCTGCTCCTCTATCCTCACCAGGTTACTAAGGTAGATGATGGAGGAGACACTGTCCCTAAATGCCTACAGGTGCTTTAAAAGAAGGACGTGTGTGTTACCCTGCATACAGTTTATTGCATTATTCACTGTGGTGAATTTTCATTTTCAAGTAGGCTGTCCAAGAGAAGATTGGCAGTACTCTGCTTATTCAATAAGTCACTGGCTATTATGTGGCAATGCAAAATGTCAAAAACTTCTCATTAATTATCCATCGAAATCCATTTGATGAATAAATCTGAGGTGAGAACTACGCCAAGCAGTTGCAGTCACGCTT